>JAZHYW010033453.1:0-29140 GCA_037355805.1 Ixodes ricinus
GTATTTACTCGCATAATGAACGCACTTTTTTCCCGAAAAATCGAGGCAAAGTTGGGGGGTGCGTTCATTACGCGAGGTAAAAGTTTTGCGTCCGTATTTACTCGCATAATGAACGGACCTTTTATCCCGCAAAAATCGACGTAACTTCTTATCTCTTTGCGCGCGGCGCGGAGACTCCAAAGCCAAACTGCGATGCGCAAAAAAAAAAATGCCCCTCTCCATGTTTTTTTTTCTTGCTTCTGTGTTTGTTTGTTTTTTTCCCGCCTTTCGCAAGTTGTTTTGTTTGCCCACGCTGCCCATGCTTTCGCGACCTCGCTGCACCAGGGTAGAAAAGTGCGTTCATTTCGAGGGCTTCTCGCTTCTCTTTCCAAAGTGCGAGGAGGAGGCGAGGGCAGGATGCCTTCATTATGTGCGCTTTGCTTGGGCGAGGGCTTCTCTGCTTTTCTTTCTTATCTCCTTGCGCGCGGCGCGCGACCCTGGAACCAAACTGCGTCGTGCGAAAAAAGAAAAGAGCTCCTCTTTATGCTTTTTTCTTTTCTCTTAATTCCGTGGATTTTTTTTTTTTGCCGTCTTTCGCAAGCTGTTTCGCTTTGCTTAGGCGAGGGCTTCACCGCTTCTCTTTCCTATCTTCTTGCGCGACGCGCGCGGCTCGCGACCAACCTGCGCTGTGCAAAAAAAAAGAAAAAAAAAAAGCTCCTTGTTTTGTTTTTTTTTTCTCTTGGTTCCGTGGATTTTTTTTTTTGCCGCCTTTCGCAAGCTGTTTTGTTTCGCTTTGCTTAGGCGAGGGCTTCTCCGCTTCTCTTTCTTAACTCCTTGCGCGCGGCGCGCAACCCAAAATCCAAACTGCGCTGTGCAAAAAAAAAAAAAAAATCTCTTATGCTTTTTTTTTTGCTTTCGTTGGATCTTTTTTATTTTTTTAACGCGTTTCACAAGGCGTTTTGTTCGCTCACGCTGCACATGCATTCGCGACCTCGCTGCACCAGGATAGAAAAGTGCGTTCATTTCGCGCGCGTGGAGGGAGGGGGTCAAAATTTTGACGTCCGAGTTGGGGTGCGTTTATTACGCGAGGGAAAAAAAAGTCGAAATTTTGAGAGCCGACTTGGGGGTGCGTTCATTACGCGAGTGCGTTCATTGTGCGAGTAAATACGGTACTTTGAAGTAACAGTGCATACGTTGCGATCATCCTGTCGCTTTTGACAGATGCAAGATGTTAGTCCCATCTCCTACTGCCAAGTCCACATCAGGAGCAAGAAATCAAAGACATTCATCATCTTTGCATTTTTCATGAAAGTAAGACAACCCCTCCATTTGTTTTAGCTTGTTTATGTCACGAGTAAAACATCTCACTCCTATCCAGATGCGACAAAAAGTGCAGTACTGACCCTGCTACATCCTACGATAAAATACCAAGCTAGCGCCCACTCAAAATTTGGAGATAATCATGTTAAATCATGATGGGTAGTTTCTTAGGTAAACAATATGTAAAGATGTGTCTTGTGTATTTTCCAAATGTTACAAAATTGAGGGGTAGGCACTTATTGCAGAAGGGGCAGCTGCTCGTTATTTTGCGGTGCTACATTTTATTAGAATGTGAGGACAGTGCGCAAAAAGTTCATTTCAGTTTATCAATATTGAAACTAATAGCTTGGCATCCCTACACTACCAGACCATTACGATAAGCATGTCCAAATTGTCAAAACTGTTCTCGCGTAGAATAATGCATCCCTCTGTTATATCTTCGTATGGAACACGGTACAGTGGTCAGAAATTCCACAATATTTCTCATTGTTCGTAGTCCGTTCTAGTGGATTACTAGCTCCCGTTGAGTGATACGTAGGGATGGGGCGAATATTCGGTTATTACGAATAGCCAATCGAATTCTGTTCTATTCGGCATTCGCTTCGAATCGAATTTAAGTATTCGACAATATTGAATTATTCGACAATATCAAATTATTCGACAATATTGAATTATTCGACAGTATTGAATTATTCGACAGTATTGAATTATTCAACAATATCAATTATTCGACAATATTGAATTATTCGACAATATCGAATTATTCGACAATATCGAATTATTCGACCGTTCTAAATACGTCAAACCCGACTATATCGAACCCGTTTACATCGAATTATTCCTTATGTCGAACAATTTTTGTGCACAGTAATGTTACAGTGATAATATATAGCAAAAACTATGGTTACATCGAACAAAAATAGCAGCCGCTACCGATATATCGAACTGCCAAGAGTGCCGTTTTGCTCTGCAAACTGGCTTTCCCCCAACAGCGAGCGGCCGCATTGAGAAAAAGCCAGCTTGCAAAGCACGCTAGCTTTTTTTTTTTTTTTTTCTTAGGCGGTTTTGTTGATTGGTTAATTGCCCGGAAGAAAAGAAAAAATATATTTTGTGGAGGGATGGGAGAGGGTGCTCGGTGCTCCCTCTCCCCGCCCCGTCCGCATCTTCCAAGCAATTGGCGGCCGCCCCGGAAAAAAGGAAAAAGAAAAGAAAAAACCAGCTTCCCACTTGTCTTAGGGGGAAAGCCAACTTACAGGAGCAAAACGGCGCTCTGCAGGAGAAGGTGCTCCTGCTCGGACGTACTCCGTGCTCTCGGCACAGTTCGGCGCTAATGTGCGAATATAGAAGGCAGCGGCCTCAGCATTTTGGAGTCCGTCGATAGCGTAGAAAAATATCATTATCGCGGATGCAGTGAACAAAAAGCAGCAGAAGATGCAAGACTACTTTATTGTGCAATATTTCAGCAGAAAGGTGCATTTTTGAGAGTCAAATTGATTAAAACTTTTATATCGAATTACCCGCTATATCGAACTGGGTATGAATTACTCTGGCTTGGATTTCCGGCCAGGTGGCGCAAGCTTCCGACCATTTCGTGCTCCCAAATTCAGTACACTTGAAATTAACAACTACAGTTCTTCAAATACCAAATAAGGGCAAATATAAAACTATAGTTTAAACATATCTTGTGGTATTTATTGCTTGTACTATTCGAACTATTCGATTCGAAATTATTTGGCCAAAATCACTATTCGCTTCGAATTCGATTCGGACCCAAAATCCTCTATTCGACTGATACGTTTTTCTGATACGTTATTCCACCGTGCACTGGTGCACTGTAGAGAAGCTACACCCGCTCAGTACACTCTTGTGATTCCACATATGTCGCTTCGCGTTGCACAGCCTTTTGCTAAGAGGGAAAACACACCACCAGAGCAAGATGCTGCTCAAAAGCACTTTAAATACTTGAACAAGAAAAAAGTGTTTTGAATGTGAATCAAAACAACTCCACTGGTCATGTTTTTTTTTGTTTTTTTTAACAAATTTAAGATTACCGTAGAATTTCCGAAAGAAAGCCCACCCAAAATGAAGAGATAAATGGTGAAAAACATGGGGTGGGCTATCTTTAGGGACGCCACAGCAAAACGTCATCAAAAGCCGGCTACAAACTATGTGACGCGGAAACTGATACCGCAGATCGCGGACACCGCAAATTCGCGTTTCACGATGCGATAAACACGCGGGAACCCGCTACAAACTTGCCTGTCACAGGAACCGATATCGCACGCGCAAATCGCGGACAGAAAGGCAGGAATCCGCTACAAACTCATATGTTACGGGAACAAATACCGCAGATCGCGAACGCAGCAAAATCACATTTCACGATGCAATATAGTACACGCAGGACCAACTCGCGTGGAATGGAGATCGCACACGCAGATCGCGGACAAAAACGCGGGAATCCGCTATAAACTCGCTTGTCTGACGTGTCGGTACAGCAAATTGCGCGGTTGATGCGGTTCCCGTCGGGCATTGCGTGTTGTCCGACGGAAATGGGGGGGGGGGGGGGGGGGCGATGTTTCAGGGATTTTTATGTTACATATATTTATTTAAAAAAACGGGATGGGCGACGTCTCGGAAGCGGGCGTTCTCTCGGAACTTTACGGTACTTTGGTAACTTGAGTATAGGGAATGAGCTGATGAATTATCTTCTAAACATATTTATTGTCCACATACAATTGTGCATCATCATAAGACCTTACATAAAAGATTACACTGATGCACATACCTAAATTAGCATTGTTATTCAATTATGCTTTGCTATGGATGCTAACAAGTGGTTGCACAAACATGAGAAGGCAAAGAAGCGCTGTCTTTTAGTTGGATGGACAAACACACATAAATCTTATTGTAGTAGGTACTTGCAGTGGAATGAATGAGAATCAATGTATGCTTATGCCCCAAAAGTTCTTTTGGCTGCTCCAGAAAGTGCTTCATAATACCTCGAAATGATCACGTCATCGAAAGTGCCGCTTTGTAACTTAGAAGCAAAGTGTCCAGTAAGTAGAGTAAATCAGCACTGATTGGTTGGTCTCCCATACTTGTGATAGATTTATCATTCATTGGTGCTCTAACCTAAAACTTCCCTTATTCAAAGCAGTGTGTCGCAGACATCCACGTTGTGAGGGACTGCCACACTCGCCCTGGAACAACTTCTCGCATCGTGACGATCACGAGGCACATGACAGGCACTGGTGCAGCTGCGACATTTTGCACGAAGCAACACATTTCCCTATTATGTCCCACGTGACTGGATAGAACAAAAATTACAGCATGATCTACATGTCCTATTGCTCGTCACGCGGCAATGTCGGGAAAGTTCCCTCATTCTGACTTTCGGCGACTTAAATTCGGAGCAGTCGGTTCGGGTTTGCGGCAAAATGTGAAGAGCTGGTTGTGCTGCAACGCGATCGCACCCTCCTTTCAGGCCCTGTACCTGTTGCACATTGTGTTTGTGCAAAGCAGCGTGGATGTTTTCTTCTTGGACTGGGAGCGCCCGCACGCGACGCCGTCCTGGCCCACGGCCCCCTCGTCCCGGCCGCTTCTTCCCGACTTCCCGGCGCCGACGACTCCTCGCACCTCTCCGTCTGGAGGCGTATGCCGAAGCGCGGCCCGGCGAGAGCACTACCGCGGTCAGCATCTGGCGATCTTACTTTGTGGCCAACGAGTGGAGCGAACTCCAGTGCCATAGGAGGGTGTCGCTCCCTCAGTGCAGCTGCTGGCCCTGCTTTTGCTGCTCAAGGTGAGCCATAGCCCAACGATCGGCACATTCCCACATCCTGTCTGGGTCTTGTTTTATATTTGGATATGAAACCGTGAAGGACTGAGTGACAGCATGCTTGTTTCCCCTGCTTTTGGCCACAATGCTGAATGAAGAGCGTATGAAAGAAAAAAAAGCAATTTTCCTCAGAGAACACACTGTGGGTTCTAAATTCTCGTGTGACTTTTCTTGGGATGTCCCAGCACCACATGGAACGAATGTGTGCAAACTGCACCAACTGCAAAGTTTCTCTGGGGCCTGGAGAAAGTTTATGGGCCTTTTTTTGTATGTTTACATATCGTACATTGACAAGGGTGACAACTTTACTTTTCAGTTCTGAGTATCTCTCCTAGTACTGTTATTTGATTTGCCAGCGCAGTTTCTCGATTAACTTGTTTCTTGTTTTGATTTGAGCTGACCAGTCATGGGCATGTTAGTGCTAAAAGTAATTGTGTTGCAGTTACGCATATTCAGGGGGAAAAAGTAAATCCATTACAAGTATAGTTAGAAAATTGAAAGGGTAACTTGTGTGAGCGCCGTTCACACTTTGCACCGAGTGCGACCGAGAGAGACAAGACCGGATTTTAGGACCGGATGCGCTACAGCGGAGCTGGTCCTAAGAGATCGCAAGAGGCTTAAAGCCGGTCTGGTCTCTCTCGGTCGTACTCGGTCGCAAGAGTGTGAACGGGCCTACAGTCAGGTACTTCAAAAATGTAATGCCATTACGCTTTCATTACTTTATAAAAAAAAATAATTAAGAAAATTCAAAAGGTACCTTTGTTGTAGGCCTTTAAAGTGGTGTAGATTTTTTTATAAAACAATCTGTTCTTCACAGTAATGAATATTGTTTCTTAGAAACTGAGGTTTTCCCAATACTCTCGATATTCGCATGTTTAATCCTTTCTATTTAAATTTTTACCTCAAATGGAACCCTGAATCAGGTCATATTTAAGAGCAGTATTTGGGTAAATACTGCCGTGACCAGACATCAATAAAACATTTCTGTTCTTCGACAAAATTACAAAGGGCTTTAATTATTCACAATGATGAGCCAACTGATGCTGGGTGATGATCCAGGATCCAAGAAAAACTTGAAAATAAGTGCGGCCAGCTTAAAGGGACACTACAACGAAATTTCGGCGCTTATTTCTTGGTCTATTCGTGTTCAATGGAACATTATCACATCAGACACACTCAATATCCTGTTGAAAAAGACAGCAAAAAGGAATTTTAAAACGAATTAAACGATTAGCAAAGAGCACCTGGTGGATGTCGCTAACGCCTCGTTTGTAATGCCTGTCTAGGAACCTTGACAGGCAGTGATGTTAATCTGTCTCGCCTCCGGCCACGACGAGAGAAGAGCTGAAGAAGGAACTCCCCTCTCCCCAAGATGATCTCTTTTGTGTGTCCCAGAAGTCGCTATTGTCCCTCTACAAGATTACAGAAGATTAACCCGTCACTCAAAATTGGTACAAAGACAGCTTTGGGGTTACTTGCGGTGGCCCGATCGCTGGTGTGCTTCGGCTGCTTTCACCAGATGCTACGAGCCATCGGGGCCTATCCAAGGCCGTGTGAATGTCACGTGACCTTGGAGAGGGGGCACAACGACGCGCGGAAAGCATATCACGGCTTACGTCCACAAAGCGGGATTGGCTGGGATAGCTCGCAGTGTCCGCTGCGTCCGGACGTAAGGTCCCGAGACAAACTATTTCACGATTGCGGCGGATGTGACTTGCTCTCCGCTGGTTGCTCTCCGTGCGTTTGCCAGAGTGGGCCATTTATAACGAAAAATACAGCCATCAGGCTCAAAATACAAACGTACGATTATCATTTACGGATATTGTGGATCATATTCAGCCTGTTTTGTGAACACGGCGGGTATACTTCAAATTTTGTTGAAGTATCCCTTAAGGTTTAGACGTGTACACCTGTGACCAATATGCTCGGGAATATCCAAACATGGTGCGAGTTTACAATCAGTCAATCATATCTTCGGATTTCATCAGTGAGGAGAAATGAAACGGAAGCAATTAAAATCTTGCATGTGTGAGACCAAAAAAACTAATGTAAGTCATTCCTTGCAATCAGCCTTTTAGATGTTCTCTTAAAGGGACACTGACACCCCCAAAAGTTTTGTTTTATTTTCTGCCAGGCGATTCATTATGGTTCCAGAAGACTACCCAATCAATATTTTGCTAGAGCGTCACGTATATTTTTAATAAAGTAAGAAAATGCAACTGCTCGGAACCTGAAACCGAAACTGGAGATTGGGGAGGAAGAAGAAATATAGAGGAGGAGAGAGTTGCAGAGTCATGTGGCTGTGAAACTTTTTCTTTCAATCAATGATTTGCAAGGCTTTTTGAAGGCCACAAAAAATGGGAATATACATATTTCTTTCCTATTTTTAATATTGAATGCGTGCCTTCGAGGACATCCACGACTTTGGATTATATTTGGTGGTTGTGTCTCTAACCATAAAATCACGGCACGTGACCACGGAGAAGAGAGTGAGCGCGACTCAAACCGGCCGTGTTCCCGATCGTCGATTTTCGGGCGGCAAGAAAACTAATTTCAAGCCGCTAATCTGGGGTCTGTAGTTCCTTACATGCACCACTAAAACCTATTTTAAAGATGCGACCAGCTGCTCTTTAACGGGCATCAAGCGGGCTAGCTTTAGGCCGTAGGAGCCCCGGCGTGAGCACCCTTGCAGACGCTGCGTCGTCAGTGGAGGTGCATTTGACTGGTTGTACCGCGTACTCTGCAGCACTCTTGTAGACGTCGCTGTCATAGCCAAACGGCTGATGAGATCAGTGTTGCCATTCCTCTAGCAGATAGTCATCGCTTTTGCCGCTGACGCCCAAACCAAACTTTTGAGCCATGATATTTATAAAGCTAGCACACAATATAAACAGAAAAAATAATAATTACACCTTGTAATCCAGGGACATTGCTTTAGCTGATAAACAGTCACAACCTCAAATTAAAATATATTGGCCTGAAGTTGCCCTTTAAGCCAACCCCGATCCACTGGCTGGTCGAATCCTTTTCTACTTCATGTGCACAATCTTTTTGTGAAACACGAGCGCTCCTCACTGGAAAGCTTGTAGTCAACTTTGCGTCAGAGCACTGCTCCCATAATCCGCTGGACACCATATGGCAGCGGCATAAAGGAGCACTTGTTGGAGGTACAAATGTGTCACGGCATCAAGCATTTCCAATCAGCTGTTCTGGTCCTAGCTTGCGTCATCTCCTCCAGCAGCTTCTAACCAGAGTTGGACATACATTTGCAACTTCATCCCACCAACGCAACTAGGGGCCACTGGTAGAAGTTGCGGCACGTAAACATCTACAAACCAAGTGATGCCAGGTGTCCTTGGTCCACGATTGCGGCGGTCTTTCCATTTCAAGAAAACACAAGCAAACCAGAACTACAGAGAAGTATGATACTTCGAGCTAGTGAATGCTCTTTCTCAAGTCACGGGACTCGGGGAAAGCAGAGAAATAGGCAACAAAGTGGGAGTGACACTCTGGGAGAAGAGGCGATAGACGGTGCGTGTGTGTGTGTAATCAGTTTGTAAGGAAAGGGAAGGTGGTGTGGGTGGGGGAATGGGGGTCAGGGAGTCGAGAACCACAGAGGCTCATCTGGGAGTTGGATTTGATTCAAATTAGAAGAGGCTGCAGCTTAGCAACAACAAAAAAGTGGGATTTGGAAAATCAGTTGTACCGCAAGCCAGCCAGGCATGCTTTGGCAACAATCACAAAGAACTGCATTCACTCTGGGTAGTGCATCCACTTTCCTCGGTCCAGACGAAGAAAGGAGAGACCTTCAAAGATGCACGATAACGTTTGTTCCTATCCCACTAGGCGCGCGCGTTAGGCAAATATACGTGCACCAGTAGGACTCACTGATACCGTTCACACCCCCATGGCAGCCTGGTGGGACTAAGCTTGACCAAGCTTAACAAACTCCCAACAAATTTAAAAAAAAATATATACTAGTATTTCTTTTTTTCTTTTTTTCTGTTTCGGCGGTTTTTGCTGCAGTTTCTTGCTGTTTTCGCTCGTCAAGTTGCGAGACGATTGGTACGTCGTTTTAAAGCCAGCTTTGTTTCCAAAATCATGCAAGTACCAATGGCGTCGCCTTCTTTATAGTTGCTGTCAATAAATAATGCGCCTTGATTATGAAGCTATAAGTCGTTTTCAATGAAACGGCCTTGTGTTGCAGCTGACAAGTTAGCGAAAAAAAAAAGTACCTCAACTAGTTGCTGCCCCAAGACTGGAGCTGGCGTTTACCTTTTAAAAGTTTGAGTGCACCGGGGCCACGGTCACCAAAGTGAACTACAATGCTGTTTAGAACATACTCTCAAATTATGTTTTATAATATTTTTAAGTGCAGTGATTTATGTGGCCTAATAGTTTGAATTTATTGTGGTAGGTACTGAGCATACTGCCCCAACCATTGTTCTCCCCGTGCCTGTCTAAGCAAATATGGAGGCATTCAGTTAACTTAGTGTTTCAGACTCTGTTGCACTTTCTACCTAAATATAGACTCCTAACAAAGGCAGGACTCAGGCTAGGAACAGTGTGACTGTACACACATCTTGTATAGGAGGTGCAATGTGCAAATTGATGCAGATTTGTTTTAGGACATATCAACAAGCACTTTCAACACTGTGTGCAGTTGCTAGCAGCGCAGCTGCTACAGCTGCCCCTTTTTGTAAAGGGCTAGTTTTAGGCTATATTCAACAGGCAGTGACCAGACAGTGCCGAGATACAGGGAACTTTCTAGTTCCTGAAATTGAATTTTGTGTTTCTCAGCTCTCACAGTTGGCCTTTTGTGTTTTCAGATTTCTGTTTGTCTTGCATGTATCCATATCATTGTGACTAACAATTCTACAATCTCTGTTTTGCAGGGGCTTTGGATTGGAATACTTGACTCTCGCCACTCCCGAGAGTTACTATGTCCCCAACCCATCAAGAATGCAAACATTCCTTTCCAGTGCCACTTGTCGGTTTGCCTTAGCAGCTTCCCTCTACCTCTCAATTGCAGTACTTGCAAGTAAGCTTCTGCTTATACATTATTTTGTCACTTCTTTTCTCTTCTCCTCCACATTCCGTTCTACTCCTGGTCTCTAGAGCCCTGCTTATCCGCTAAAAGCTGCAACGAAACCTCAGAAGGCCAAAGCATGATTAACGTCAAAGCTTGTGGTGGTGCACCGTATTTGGATGGCTATCTCATGGGTGCACACTGGATGCCATCTTCATGGTTCCCACATTGGATGGGGATGTAAAACTTTTTAAGAGCAGGTGTGGTTGCTGAATTGCTGAGGCAACAGGTTGCCGAGGCACTGTCTCTTCTGCTCTTTAAGAAGTCCATGTTTGTTTGTTCGTCGCTCTGAAAGGCTGACGCCTTTTAACGTGAAGACATTCTTTGACTAGGTGTTTGGTATTGCATGCAGCCCAAAAGTGAAGCCTGGAAGGAAGTGCGGCGGCCGCGCCAGGCTCGACACTGACTGGTTGATGGGTGGAGGAGGGAGTGAGGTACTCGACTACTGATTGGTTGCCGGGGAGGTCATGTGACCAGGGGTGGAGTGAGGAGGGGAGGTAGGCGAGGAGGCGAGGTGGGAGAGGAGGGATGTGTTAAGAGGTTCTGGAGAGAATAACCATGTTTATAATTTCAAGTGTACACATGCCATGCATTAAATTAGCTGATGAAGAGCACTGGGAACGTAGGCGTCTGGCTTAAAGCAGGCCAGACGTGCTGCTTGCTAAAAAGCGATGATATTTTGTGATGCTAGAACATTTCACGTGTGCAACATAATGGACCTTTTCCGAATATTGACGGCACAGAGCGGTGCTTTGCACGAACTAAAAATCGAGGAAGTGACCTACCTGCGCTACCAATCGATAATGGGAGCTATGCTACCAGTTTCTTCGCTCTCTGAGCTGCGTCGCGTGCCCACCGTGACTTTAATCGGGCCCTTCAACTAAGGGCCATGACCTGGGCGTCGCCGGAGGTGTGGCTTCCGGGATCACGCGGTGTCGCACGTGGACATGCCGTGTTGGTGCGCGTGGTCGACCGTGGCTGAGGTTATAAAAAGGGACGCTCTGGAAGGAGAGGGAGGAACCCCGGAGCCCAGACCCCGTGACACGGCAGACTGGGGCAGGTCTGGCTGGCAGGCGGCCGGCTCGCGCCGGCGTTGCCGGACGCTCTCTGAGGCTCCGGCTCCCGGCGTCGAAGGCAGACGGATGGACCGGGTCGGACGGAGAGGGCATCGTGGCGGCCACTAAGCGTTGTGTGTTTCTTTCCGTCCTTTTCTTCTTTTTTTTTGTGCTGGAAAGCACAATTATAAACATGTTGCAATTACGTGTTCTACTCGCTGATCCACAGCCTCCTTCCCGAATTTCCTCGATTTTTTCGTACCGACTTCCGCTACTTGGCATCGGGCGCTCGCATGCGCAGAACGCTTCTCGGAAAAGGTCCATTGCCTGTAAGGCACAAGCAGACATCTTCCGTTCTTAAACGAGCCGGAAGAATCAGCGCCTACACATAGAAGGGTTCAGACTTTCACCGGAAGTGCACAGAGCAGGCTACTGTTTTACCATGTGAAAGTTCAGAGGCGTAGTTCTCTTCCTCTGTAAAAATGAAAGCGACAAACTTGCGAAGTTCATGTTGGACGCGTTCGCAGACAGAGTATAGTGATGCATGGCAGAGCGCTGGTTTGTCTGCTCCTTTTGCAGTGGTTGTGGGGATGTCAGGAATGCAGAGCCTGATTGAAAGAATAGTGGGTAGACCCCAAAGCAAGCTGCTCTAGAGGTCCCAATCCACTATCTTCTCGACCGGGAGCCACCAGGGAGCCTGGGTGGTTCCCCTGAGGTCTGCCACAGCCCCCCTGCAAAAGAAGCAGACGAGACTGCTAGTGCCCACTTTCTCATTGTGCTGTCTATCTCCCAACCGGCCAGGCAGCAGGCAGACGCTGCCTCTGCTGTCTGCTCACTGCACGCTAGTGGGAGATGGGCGCCACAAGTGGATCTTCCACAAGCGGAAGAGATCCGCCTGTGCCACCTCATGATACATTAAGCTAATTAGGCAGAGTTGGGAGACTGCTAAGTGCTGCAGATTAAAATCCCAGCGTGAGAGGCTACTTCCTGGACCACTGCAGGCACTGCACATTGCATAGAAGGTGCCATTAAATCTCTTTGCTGAATTTTCAGTGACCCATACTCTCCCTCAGTTGAGCGTCTGTGTTTTCATATAAGTTTGTGGCAGATAAAAAGGCACAAGATATGTGTGGTCTTGGGGAGGTTTTGTTCGTGCAAGAGCACATGCAGAAGATTGCATAAAATTTAAGAAAAAATACAGATTGTGGATTGGGTGCAGATACATCTGTTGTATCCACATCCCCATAACAAATAACTGTATGTACTGGGTTCTAGTTATGTGCACTCGGGTGCATTCAGCTGGTGTGGCACCTAGTGACAGCTTTGTCAGCCTATACTCGGTGTACTTCTTTCTTGTATGTACTTCTAGTTCTTTTGGAATTTATTTTTTGACGGTTAAATTTCTAGTTATCTCTGGTTTTTCCGCAGTTGCTTTTTGCTAAGTGCCATACGTCGTCATGTGATGTGGCCACTAGTGGTCATGTGACCTGCTTTAAATCCCACCAAATTTAGAAAATTTAAATGGCTTGGTAAGATCTCGTTACCTTAGTGGCCTTGCAGAAGTGTCACTGTCACAGCAAGCTCCCCTATTGGTGTCACCTCATTGGTTGGTGTAAACGATCATGTGACAAAAGCAACTGGAACCATTGAAAGCTCTGTTCTGAAGTCACGGTATGAGTCTCGGTACATAAGCGTATAGCACTGGAAATTTTATTGACCTGAAGAAATATTCTGCATGTGACGATTTTGTCAGGTGCAACTAAAAGTGCTGCCGTAATTTTCTAGATGCTTGGAGCATCTCTTGCCCGGGTCTATGTCCCGCGGCGTCGGCGTCGGCGTCGTAGTCCGCCGCCCTGGCTCTTGCACGCGCAGCTCTCCTCCTTCCCTCTCTCTCCACAGCTGCGCGTTACTCTCTCCGCTCTCTCTCTCTCTACCAGCTGCGTGCACTTCGCGTGGTTCGCTTCGACCCACACTGTGCGCGCATGCCCACTCTCCCCTCCCCAGTCTCCTCTCCCTTCGCGTGAATATAAGCAGCGGTAGCGCGCTGTTCCCCCCGGGAGGAGGAAGGCAGGAAGGTTTAAAAGGCTGGCCGCAGCGCCACGCCAGGGCTTTCCAGTGGGGTGGGCTTTCCCCCGCAACCGCAACTGCTGCCTACACAAGCCGTCGTCATGTTCAAATAGCGGCCCAAACCGGCCGGCCAAAAGAAATCAGTCAAGAAGGGAATAAATTAATTAAGCAAAATAGAAGCTATGCTTTCACAATTCTTAGGAGGATAATTTGGAAATGATGTAAATATAAGCAGAAGAAAAGTTATGCTAAATCTGGTGAAGGAGAGCTATCGGGGGCTGGTGCGAGAACCGACGCGACGGAAGAGGAAAAGAAAATGAAATGCAAAAAGAAGCGGAAAAGATTAGCAATTAAAAATAAAGGCAAGCGAGAAGCCACCACGAGTTCAGCTTATTGACTCACTTCACTCCTGCTTCCGATGAAGTGTGATGGAAGCAGTCCCAATAGTTAGTCATTACAAGCAAGCGCCAGCACCACCCCCACAACCACAGCAACGCCATTCACTGGAAATATAAAGCCGCGCAGCTTAAGGGCACGCGACGCTGAGCGCAAACGCTTGAAGCGAAAGGCAGACCCTGAACTACGGGGTAACTGTAGTTTTTAAAGGCCCATTTTAAAGTTAACAACAATAACATGCAAGTTAAAAACGCGCCATTAGCAACGCCAACACCTGGCAGGCATACACCGTTAATAACGATCCGCGATGCTCCGGATCACCCCATGGTTCCCCTCAAGAAGATGGTGTAATTCTTTTAATTTTTTTATTCATTTACTGTTTTCAGGCATGATCGGAGGTTGCATCAGGGTATTATGCAGCTCAGATATTATTTTTCATTGTGTTGTGCATTTCATTTGCCTGGCTAAGCAATGCACTGGAGGACTACTTTTATTAATTGATTCTTATTTTTTTCTGTGAAGAAATATCTGTCTCTATGCGTGCAGTCTGCGTGAAACTATTACCCAGCTGAAAATTCCAATTAGATCCAACTGGAATTCTAACTGGTTTTAATTGGAACCAATTGGTTTAGTGAGTTCAGTGGGCATACCTACGACCAATGGGTCTCACCAATTGGAAAAATTTTCCAGTTGGAATCTTAGAAGGTTCAATTAGGTTTCCATTATAAGTGACAATTGGTTGTCCCAGAGAACACACCGCCTGGTACCAATTGGAAATTTCCAAATTTAGAATCTAATTGGAATTTTCAACTGGGTGGTATGTGGCATCACATTGTGAGCGTAAAATTGGTATTGATTTCGAAACAGATTTGCCTCATTCGTTTCAGGTGCTTTTTCACAAGTTCACATTTATGAGCGCTTCTACGAAGACAAACTGCTGCACTTAGCTGACTTCTGTGCTCTGTCAGCAATGTAAGTTGAGAGGAAAAATCTTGGTCCGCCACATTGCTGAGGTATACTTTGTCCTTCCCCCACAGATCAGTGAAGGTGTTCATATTTGTACACAGCCAAAGCCTGGATATTATATCCATGGGCAGGTCGGCTCACCAGGCCAAGCAGATGTCTCCATGAGAGAAATGCATTCAGAACTGCTGCGTAGGGAAGTAGGTGGTACACCTCCCGTTTGTTAGCTTCGTTGGTCTGGTTTCTTCTCTATGGGTGTGTTTTCAAATAGACAGAGTAGCTGGATTTGGAATAGACCGATTTCACCGTGTTCGGCGCACGTTTAGTTCTGGTGGAGGCAGGCGGCAGTTCTCGAGACGCCTCGTGCTGCGTCATGCTCTGAATGCGCAGTGCTTCCAGCGAGGTTGTCCCACGTGCAAAAAGACTAAAGTTCCCTCGATGCATTGAGGCAGCGGTGCGCAATCGAAACTGGCTGTGTGATACTGGTCTATTACACTCCGACATTTCTGGCTTTCGGAGTTCAAAGGTGATGTGGTCTACTTTTCTCACTGTTGAGGCTACAAGTTGTGCAGGGCTGTGCAATTCACACCCCTATTCACATATACCCATAGTCATTCCAACTTGCCTTTCTAGTGCAAGCTTCATCCCATTTATTACATTGCAAAAAATGGACTCTGAGAAACCATTTTATATTTCAAACAATATTCGGTCTTTTGCGACTGAAGGGAGAGAGAATTCCGTGAAGCATTAGTGCACATTCTTCTTTAGGTTCGTTGCACTTTTGAGACCCGCGGCTAGCACTGGTTTGGGGTTTTTTGTGGGTTTGCATTATCTAGTTCTGACACTACTCGTATAGTACTATGTACTGCACTAGACTTCGTTGGCTGTTACATTTGGATGATGACCACTTTGTACTGCCAGCGCCCATAGCAAGTACTCCCTTGAAACACAATGGATGCTCGATGCGGAAGAAAGCTCTTTTTCAGATTGGCATCACAATTTCGGCTCTTGTGCTGCGCTCCGGAAGCAACTGCTATGTGGTGCTGGAAGTATGAAGCAAGCATCAATCTCATTTTTCAGCCGGTCAAATCCAGTACAGTAGCAATAGTAAATGCTCTCCTGCAGAAAAAGTCTTGGTACAACTACATGTTCAAAAAAAAAAAAAAGGAAGCTCACAAAAGTGTCATTTTTGGTGAATCGATTAATACCTATTTTAATCATATATTTAAACCTTTGTAGATGCAAAGCCATAATTGAATGCTCTGGACTTCCTTACTTATATGGCCGTCTGTGGTTGGTAGAAGTCTTATTAGTCTTGTGAACACTGTTGGAAGCTTGGTTTAGGGATGGCCGGCACAAAATGTTCAAGCTATCAATAAACTTGGCCCAGTCAAAACAGGAAAGCAAACCTCTCCACTTTCTGCACCCATGCTTTGCTCTTGCACAATTGGGCTCACGGTGAGCAGACTCGCAAATCAACCTTGTTTTCAAATTGGCTGGCGGCATTTGCAGGGAAGCTACATAGTAAATAGAGCATGTTTTATAGGTTTGATTATGTCTCGTCGACCTTATTCTTTCCCACATATCCAACAAAAGCCTCATTCCAGAAATGTCATGGCCTGTCGTTTGCAAATAACATGTTGCCCTCAGTTTTCCGTGGGAATAATTCAGCAAGAGCGCCTGAGAAAGGCATGAGTTCGCACTCCCAGTTTATAGTGGGAAAAGGGAGTCCTGCTGGAGTTCAAGAAACCTTTCTATACCCTTTCTTAGCTTGGTTCCTGAACAGCCTATGTGATGGATGCTGGAACAAAACGAACCAGTAGAAAACTACATGGACAAACTTTGTACCTTTGTCAGTGTATTGCCATTACACATAAATGAAGCCCATTTTCTTTTTATTAAATTTTTCAGGAAGACCTGTGTGGCCATAGAGGCCTCTTGCCAGATACCGAGCAGCAAACTTTCCAGATGGCATTGCCAAGCCAGCGTTTATGAGCAATACTGTCGCATGCGGAGACCACTTACTATGGTAAGGAATAAGCAATTAAGCTTACTTGCTTGCATGCACGGGAAGTCGGAACATTCCTTTAAATTTACCAGTCGGGACATTGCATTTTCTCAACTAGGAAATCTCTCACTTAAAGGGACACTGACAGGGTACTTATGCTCGCAGAGGTTTTTATTTGCTACATGACACATGAGGACCCAGCTGCCAGAACACAAATTGCAGCTCGAAATTCGTTTTTTTTCCACCCGAAAACCGCCGATCGAGAACTGGACGGTTTGAGTCACGCTCACACTCTTCCTCCGTGGTCACGTGCCATTTTCTATGGTTTAGACACAACCACCAAATATAATCAAAGTCGTGGGTCATCGAAGGCACACACTCAATAATATAAAATAGACCCATTTTTCGTGGCTTCTAAAGAGGTGCAAATATATTGATTGAAAGAAAAACAGTTGCACAGCCACGTGACTTCCAGCAACGTTCTCTCTTTCTATATTTCTTCTTCCTCCCCAGTCCAGTTTCGGTTTCGAGCAGTTGCGTTTTTTACTTTAATAAAAATATATGTGACACTGTAGCAAAATATTGATGGGGTATGTCTTCTGACAATCACCTGGCAAAAAAATTAAAATTGTATTGGGGGGGGGTGTCAGTGTCCTTTAAACTATTTGAATATAGTTGTACATGAAATGTGTGGAACTATGCAGATTACTGGCAGTAGTGCTGTATTTAACATTTATATAATTTTTTTAATGACGTTGAACTTTAGAAACATAACTTTATGTTATAAGCAGGTTGCTTCATTTTCAGACTATTTTTGAGCAAATTCGGAGGGTGTCATTCAGAGTATATTTTTTACTAAAATTCAGTGTTATTTGGACTTTATTCATCGTTCACGAAATTTTTAGTTTTTCGGATGCTCGATAAAGCAGCTTTCTCATAGCCAACAGATCGGAGATCAGCCTTTCATTATATAAATTATTTGTAAAAAAGCAAAAAAACAAATCAAGTGTGCAGGCGAGCTTGTTCAATACTGAGATGGTAACCCAGGAGCGGGGGAAAAATTTGGCGGACAACAGGATGATTTGGCTTAATGAAACTTCAGCTGTGTTTAGATCCTTTGTGTTGTCAGTCCCGTTTTTACCCTTCCTGAGTTCCAATGTCAAAAAAAACAAAAAACAGCAACAACGAAAAACACACAGCTAATGAAACAAACTTATCTGTCTCCAGACAAGCTTTCTTTGTATGGATGTGCCAATTGGAATTTCAGTACTGAGCGATGTGGAGGAAACCTTTTCCATTCGGCACGCTAATTTGTATGTGGCAAAACGTATAGACAATATTGTTGTTTCTGCCAGTCATTTCAAAATTTATATACTCTGGCCTAATTACAAGGTAGCTTTCGATTTCTGCACATCATGCAGAGGTCTTGAAAAGATTTGACTGAATCTCTCTGGCAGTGTCGTCAGCAGTACATGACAAATAATCTCCATAAAGGGAGGCAGGAGAAAGGCGAATGAACATTTAGGAAAAAGATGTGCCCAGGAGGAAGGTTCTAAGTGAAGTGGCAGGGATAGCGATACCTGTTTCACTATTATCATAGGAAAGTTACTTCCTTTTTTTCTGATAAGAGGTCAAAAGACATTCTTTTATTACTTTTACAAAGAACAGTCGTAACAAATAAAAATTGCTTAAGTTGTCCTGGGATTCAAGGAAAAATATTTGGGGGACTGGTCAGGTTTTCACCAATGACAGTCCCGAAATTCCGAGCTTTTCGGATAAATTCAAATCTGCAATATTCTTACGGTGAGTGTTTTTCGGGTTTCATCTGACTTATTCAAAAACGCTATAAAGTTATAAATAAAAAAAAAAAAATGAAAGCCGTTTACAACTCTCTGTAATGCCAGAATTGGAGCACAGCTCTTGAGGAGGAGGAGGGAAGGGTACTGAGGGGAGGGTATACCCCTCCTTTCTCCTCCTCCCTCACGAGGGTCACGTGACCTGGGGGGAGTCACATGACCTGGGTAGTCACATGACCTGGGGAGTCACATGACCTGGGGGGTCACGTGACCTGGGAGTCACATGATCTCGGGGGGGTGGGGGGTCACATGACCTGTGGGGTCACGCCACGGTTACGCCGTGACGCCGCTCAAGCCGGAGACAGGCGCCTGAGAGCTGCGCTCTAAAAAACAACCTTAAATAATTAATTTGTTAAATGAGTTTTTTTTTTTTTTTCTAGTACACTCAAGCACCAGATAGAATCCAGACAGGTAGGAGCATGCACTTTTCTTATCTGAATAGTACTAGTATATCTTGAGAGCATCTTGCATAATTTTCACATTTATCATAAAATCCTGAGCAAGCACCCACTCAAGATATGGAGATAATTATGTAAAACTGGGGGATGGGCACTCCTTAGGTCAACAATATGTAAAGTTATGCCCGTTTTGTAATTTCTGAATGTTGCAAAATTGAGGGGTGAGCACTTGTTGTGCAATGGGTGGATGCTCAGTATTTTACGGTACTATATTTTAATGAATTGCAAAATAGAAACAGCCACACACTGATTAATAGTGTTTGTTACTCTTAAGCTGATCCTTTCCTCAGAGAAGTGCGACTTGAAATCGATTCATTAAGGTTTTAAATTCTCTCCCTTATTTGAATAATGAGAGAGAAAATTTATTTATTAGAAAGGCAAAGAGTTTAACTAAGATGTAGGCTGACAGAATCAGTCTGAATGTTCAGAGTTGTAACTCTCAAAAGGATGATTGGATCATTAAATATTTAGATGATAGAGATACAGTTTATGCTTTCGTTTTTGGGTGAGCGGCTAAAAAACCAAATTTTATTCCTCTGTCTTAAAGAGAATACTGGACCGAAATTTTGAGCTTGCAAAACAAGGCTGGACGGATGGGAACAAGGCTGCAAAAGCCCAAAACATCACTCATACTGGCTGATATCTCCAACGGACCGCCATATTTTGGAAAAGAAGTGCACGATTGAACATGGCTGACGAGGCCGGCGAGACAACAAGTCACGTCACGATTCTCATTCCCTTTCCCTCACACGTCCCGTCGAGCTGGTGAACCAAAGTGAGGAGGAGGGAAGCGAGGCCGCTTCCCTCATTCTCAAATTTTCCAGGAGGACAATGATGTCATAGCCCTCGCTCGATCGCGCCCTTCTTTCCCGAAAGTATGGCCGTCCGTTTGAGGATGTCGATGTATGAGTTGTGGTTTGGAGTCTGTAGCGTCTGGTTCAACGCTTCTGCGGCCTTACCTTCAAAATCCGAATTTCGGTTCAGTATCCCCGAATATTTGAGGTAGCACTTTGTATTATGATTGTATTCAATGAGGTGAATCTTGCATGACTATTACTGGCTTTCTGGTTTTATGGCCTTGGTTTAGACTTTTTTATTCATGTAAGATTCTATTTTTAAAAAAGTGTGCTGTTTCAGAAAGATCAAAGTGCATTTGAGAGCACTGTGACAGGACCAATATTAAACATTGTCTTTGTTTTTTTGTCAGCGGATGGACATCTTTCCAGGGCCAATATTGATACTGTTGTCAACACATATAACATTGTCACCAAGTTTTTATCTGCCTTTCTCGATCACGTAAGCAGGAAATTTGCTCATCTCGACGCATTCTGATTTACCTTTGTGCTGACTCAGTCCGGTTTATTCATATTGCCATTTCTTTCGTAAATATTTTTAGTAAGGTAACACCAGAACAGCCAGGATGAGGCATTTGTATCAAAACTGTTGAGAAGGTGTAGCTTTCTTTTTGACAAATGAGTTTTGCTCACTTGAAACATATACAAAATGGGATTTTCCTGCAACAGAAGTGGAAAGTGGGCAAACTTTCAAGATTCCAAACAGACAGAGGAAATGCAGTAAAGAGTGCATAAGATTCGTAGGCCACTTGGCTTGAATCAAGCATTTTGTGCGATTCTGTACACAGCGTGGACATTCTACGTTGAATCAACCAGGGCTGGGCAGTATTGCGATACAGACGCATCGCGATTGTATCTTAGAGATGCGAGATACTATCAGTATCTGTATTTCTGTATCGAGATACATTTGAAAATTGTATTAGTATTTCAGTAGTGAAATACATTTACAATGTATCGCTTGTATCACAGTACTTTGCTAGACCTAGGTATCTCGTCACGTTTGTTACCGGTTTTTACGCTAAATATAGAAGATAAAAACATGTTTGGTGCAAGGTGCTTCGGAATTTATAATATGAACCCACCCTATAACATGATCCATCACAGTCACCAACATTAAAAAGAAGCTTGTTTAAATGAAAGAAGGTTACCTGCAAGAATTACAGGATAACACAAAGCCCTTCACTTTTTCCAGTTTAGTAGGGCGAACGCTGTAAAGGAGTTGAGTGTAGAAAAGGTATGGCTCTGTTGTCTAATCTCCCACATTATGGGTGATTCAGAAGCATACAAGACGACAGTTTGAGATGCTCTGTCACGGCAAAACAGGATTCATTTCGTACAGACGCCTTTTGTCAAGCAAGGCACGCAGTCTTTACCGTTCAGTACCTATCTGGTTCATCGGGGGTGAAGTTTTTTTGTTTTCATTTTTAGCGGCATTAATGACAAATAAAGAGGTCAAAGCAAGGGGAAGTGCATGAAATGACACAAAACGAGGAGTACAAGCATACATTACCGTTTGCATTGCACGTCACTCCCCACGTAGCACCGTTCGGGAACAAATGTATTTCTATAAGTATCGCGTCTTTTTATTCCAGAATACTTTTTCGCCATTTTTGCAGAAGTATCTCAGGGATATCCCGTTGCACAAAAAAACAAATGTATCTCAGTATCTCTATTTTGAGCCTTAAAATAGATGTATCTCAGTATTTGTATTCCCAAATACTTTTTGGAGTATCTCTGCCCAGCCCTGCAATCAACCAATCATGTGTTTTATAGTGTCCCCAAACACCTGGTAGGCCTTAGGAGGGGTGCATATATACATGAGACAGTTCAAAAATATGACTAGCGAGGAAACATAATAGTACACTTTTCTTGAACTTTTCAAAATGAGTGAAGAAGTCCACGTCAGAGTTATTAAGCGTGTCGTGCATGAGCTGCATGTGTGTCTATGGAGGACTGTATTCTAAGTCAAAAGGGTAAAAAAAGAGAGCCGTGGATCCATTTCGTCATTGGGGAACATGGAATGAGATTCTACTACCAAAGTAGCAGGGGAGAGTCACTAACTGCGTTGAGCACCTTATAGAGAAACACCATATCGCAAACAAGCCGTCTATCAGAAAGAGGCAAAGACTAAAGGTGTCCAAAGGACGCACATAATCGTAAAAAAAAAACAAAAAAAACTCCGTCTAATGTGGCAATCATACACAACTCTTGCAATGCATCGTCCGCATGTCAGTCAACTTTTTAACCGAAGGGTGCGAGTCCTACAGCTATTAAGGACATGAATGTCACGAACTGTGTACCAACCGGCTAGGATATGTGCAACAACTCGCCAGCCCACAAGAGTAACCATATGCACGGTTACCTTGGCTTTACAAATCCCTGTTGTCAGAAGTTGGCTACCCTGCACTAGTGCTCGTGCCATCCAAGCACAAACGGTGCAATGTGTTCGGAATCTTTGGTTTTAAAGAACTAGGGAGACAGCACGGGCGTTGCCATTGTTCATTGTTTCGATGGGAAAGGGGACACGAGACATTCTGTGCATGCGCACACTACTGTGGTAATACTTCCACCAGCAGCCACAGGGTATTGTGTGTTGATGGAAGTATGGTTGGCAATCGCCAGTGGCATAGCCAGGGGTGCCGAAATGCAGCCAACCCTATAATATACACATGCATTTTGACTCCCCCTCCTCCCCTTTGCACTTTAAGTCATGAACATCCCAGCCACCTCAGCATGCCCCCCCCCCCCCGCCTGAAAAAAGAAATTCCTGGCTACGCCACTGGCACTCACATTATATAGCAGTGGTTTCAAACTCGTTTGAGTGTGGGGGCCAGATAGCCCACACTGGAAAGGTCGAGGACCAACGTAAGAGTTCAAAAGGTATTAAGGAGAAGAAACCTTGTGCTCTATGCTTTTCGTAACCTCACAGTTTCGCTGAGTGACATCTTTAGATTTTATTTGTTTATATAAATACTTTTGTCCCTGACCTGATGTAGAAAACAAGAATTAAAATGATACCGCCCTGCCAACGTGCTGGCATTTTTAATGGAACAAGAGAGCAAGTACACTATTGTTCCCATTGCTCAACTCACTCAGGAATTAACCAAACTCAAGGTGTCCCTAAGAAACAATCGGGTAAATTGACAGTTCTTGCTTTTCTGACTATTTTTACTACAACACTCTGAACAAATATATTTGTCTTTTAATGGTGATATATATATATTTTTTAAGGGAATAATCCCGAGTTTGTGGCTTTATCTTTGGCATTTGCTCCCCGCTGATCGAGAGTTTGTAGCAACCGAGGATGCATCCTTCGATGAATAGCTCGTTGCTTGCAGCCCAGTAGCGGAATTGTTGTGCATTGAGAAAGATAGGGAAGCAAAAAATAAAGCGAGACAAAGGGGCAAATGAACGCAGATAAGTATAAACTATGTGAATATGTTTAAAGAGCAGAGCTACTTATCGAGCGAAAATGAACTGACGAGATCAGATCACTATGGCGCATGCGATTTAGAGTGCTCGAGACATGGGAACCAGGACCCGTAGCCTGCGGGCTGCCCGTAGCCTGCAGGCCACGACTCTCGAGATGCAGCCTGTGGGCTGTGTCTCGAGAGAGATCTCATCCCGCAAGCACGACTCTCCCGAGATGTTTCACCAATGACTTGTGAATAATTAAAAAGGAAAAAAGGATGCTTAAAATAAAGAAATGATTCCTTTGGAATAGCACTTGTCGACTATGGCGGGCGTTGGGAGTATGTATGAGATGTGATAACTAGAAATCGGAGTCACCTAAAATCTACTGTCTATCTTATAAAATTATTTGCCTTATCTGGCACATTTCAGTGGAAGATTTGTTGCCTGTCCTCCAAATATGCTATAGCAATTTTTAGAAGTCGAGAAAAATTAAATTCTTCTCTGCTACCGATCCGTGGCAGAGTTGGTGCTGTCTAGAGTCTGCCGTTCTGAAGCTGAGGGAGAAAAAAAAGCGGTATAGCTGAGCTCCTGAGAGACATCAAGAGCATGGTGTGCATTTACACAGCTTAAATTTGCCAGAGAATAGCACGGAGTATAATTTAGTTGTCTGAGATTACTAACACCAGCTGGTACATATATTTGGACGACAGGCAAAAAGCTCTAAATGGATTGTGCCAGGCAAGGAGCATATTTCAAAAGTTGTATGAGCAACTTTTGGGTCACTAACTTGGTATTTATCGCTTTCCGTAACCTGACATTCGCTGCGGTCAATAATGTTATCCCAGAAAGAATCACTTCTTACATTTCAAGTGCCTTCTTTTTTTAATTACTTTTCTTATTCATTGGTGAAACACCCCGTATATGTATGTTACATCTTAGCCAGCTCTGCATCATTGGCCTCACGTGAGCAGGCATCATTAAAGGGGGTGCAACGATTTGAAGATTAAAATAATTTGCATCTCATATTTGTACATTATGTTGCGATTCCGCGCATAATCGCAAAGCAAAGTCTAGCTTTCTCCCCACACAGCCGCGAGGTGCGCTTGAAGGAACCACGGCGAGAAGATTACACCCTGACCACCGCTCGGCTCTAAACTGCCGCCCCTGATGCCGCGAATCTCAGCAGAGAGAGGGAGTAAGCGTGCTCCGAGACCTGCCACGAGGGGACGCTACATCGGCTCCTTGAATTCACGTCTCTAGGAGTGCGACCAGCGTGTGACCCAAAAGACTGGGAGTGAGTTGAGGGTGCCAGAAATGCCAATATTTATCTTCTTTTTTTTTTTTCTTATACAACAACGAGACACACGCAGGCGAAATCGGTGTTTCTGTTCTTAACTTTACAAGTGTCAGAGGACAACTTCCACAAATTTTTGACTGAAGTCCGGAAGTCGTTGTACCCCCCTTTAACTGTTTTACTTGTTCTCATTTTGATCTGTGTGCTTTTACAGTCCCTGACGGATATTGACTACACTGTAAAAGATCGAACACTTTTTGAGAAGTTGCTTGACATTGAGTTCAGTGACGTTGTGGACCGTGGCTTTTTTTACAATGGTAAGAAGAAAAAAACTTTGGATGCATCAGTTATCACATTGTCATATATTTGATCAAGATTGATTTTCTTATTACATGCTTCTTATATCATTTCAGATAACGGACACTCCTTTGATGCTGTCATCTACCATGGGCACGAGCTTACGCTCGTTATTTTCGACATGCTCTTGTTTTGTGTGATTGACTTTGCATCTTCCGACTTTGTAATCTCTGCAGTCTTCACCTACATCATTGACAAGGTTTGCTAATTTATCTATAAAAAGTATTTAAAAAAAATTGGTAGTGAAATGATTTAAACTGCAATAGTAAACTTGAGGCAGAGATATAGCTTTTTATTTTTCTTCTTTGTGGCAAGGTGGAGTCTTGTGTAGTTGTGCAGTGAAAATTCTGCCATCAGGTTTGCCTTAGAGGCCGACCTACAGAATCATCATCTTCCCGGAAAGAAGTTCCAGTTTCCTTCTCTTCATTCTCTTGCATTCTTCTCTCCTCCTCCCCACAGGAGTGGGTCTCTAGCTACTCCTTGCAGAAAGAGGATGGTTCCCTCTTTCTTATACAGAAAGGAGGAATTGAGGCAGAGTTTTTTCCTTTTCTGGTTGCTCATTGGCCTTTAAGGTGGCATAAGAAGTACTAAAAATATTCTCAACTTTTCAGATGTTAGAAGGATTTCGAAGATTGCTGAGCAGGAGAAACCTGGTCAAGAAGGCTCTTGTGGACGAAAGGTTCTTGTGGTGAAACCTAGAAGGAACTCATGATCAAGATCTCTCATCTAACTGGCATCTTCAATGCTTCATTCTCCTGCTGTCACAGTATTTTGTGCTAGGGGGGATTTTCTAAACGAATGTAGGACTTGAATCTGGTCTCCCACTACATTCAGTGAACCGCTGTGGAACCTCATCTTTTATTTTTAAAGCATATCGTAGAATACCGCGCATCCGCCCATTCCACATTAAGCGCCCATTACCAAATTTGTAAGATCTGAGAAAATACGCACAGTACATTTATATGTAAAATTGATGACCGGACAAGTGCCCATCCCCCATTTTTTTGCGATTATCTCCGAAGTTTGAGTGGGCGCTTGCCCGGTATTTTACGGTAAATGCTTTTTAACGGAACTCCCTAGTCCAAAAATATTGTCTGTCTGCCCGTTCATCCGTGCATTCTTTTATAAATTTAGTGGAGAAGTTATGTCACTTGACTTATACACCAATTCACTTTCTCTGCTAAATGTAGCGGAGAAATTGATGTCACCTGATGCGCCAATCCCCTCTCTCCATCCTTCTTTCTGTCTCCTTCTCTCCTCTCCCCCGGGTGTTTTCCACATCTGACTCCTTTCCTTCTTGTTCCCCCTCCCCCTTTTTCCCCCTCTCCCCATCCTCCTAGGATACCCTCCCTCCCTTCCCCTCCCCATCCTTGGTCATGTGACACACCGAACTCAGTTCCAACACTAAATTTAGTGGGGAAATATATGTCGCAAGACACACCAATTCCCTCTCCCATTCCTCTATCCTCCCCTCTCCCAATCACTCTTCACCCTCTTACAGTGCCCCCTTCTGTCTTTCGCTCCCCCTTTGCCATCAACCCCCACTACAATGCCTTTCCTTCCCCCTCCCTGATCACGTGACACCCCTACACATGGCAAAGTTCTATAATGCATGATATGCAGTTTTTGAAGAGTGATTGTCTCAATTGTTTGGAAGTAATTAAACAGTTAATTGTTCCAGGGATTGAATCCAGGGAGGGGGAATTGTTTGGAACTAATTGAACAGTTAATTACTTCCAGGGAGGAAGTTCCTCCCTGCATTCCTGGAACAATTAACTGTTTAATTACTTCCAAACAATTGAAACCATCACTCTTCAAAAACTGGATATCATGGATCATAGAACTTTGCCATTTCATACATTATTAAAACATCCCAATTGTTTTTTTTTTTTTGTTTTTTTACTGGACGCAAATAAATTATTTGCAAACTGGTTCGTGTGTCATTGAATGGGTAGATTTCTTCACAGAGGGTAGATACAGTGGCGTCACAAGGGGGGGGGGGGGGGGTGTCGCGACGGGCCACGAACGTGGGGGGGGCGACAAGCGGAAAGGGGGGGGGGGGGGGGGCGTGTCGGCGGGCGACGAGCGGGGGGGGGGGGGGGGGGGGCGCCGCGGGGTTAGTTTATTATTATAGTTGCGCAATGTCGTCTTGCGCCCGCCTCACGGGAAACAATAGCAGCATGGTTGTAATCACCATTAACGGAACGAAGCTTTATCAGAGAGTTATGTTCTGCAGAAAGGTTTTTAACGTGAAAACCAAAACCGCCAGAGATCAACAGTGTGCTCAATCGCTACGGACAAGACAATCGACTGTCTTACGGGGAACGCTGCTATTGCAGGGAGGCGCTTACGAAGACATGGTGACGTAAACGAGAACCAACAGCAAGAATACACCTTTGATACGAAAGCATTAACTGTCTCATGGAGCGAGCCGACGTCATCAGCTTTGAAATATGCAAAACGGCACTTTAATGAAACCACGCGGTAAAAGCCAGCCAACGCACCTTTTACACTGGTCCCATTGGATGGCGCGCGCTGACGAGGCTCCCATTGGCCGCTGCGCGTCGGTTTGTGTGGTGTCGTCCTGACTGTTATCACATTCGCTGTGTTATCACTCGATCGTGTTCGCTCGCCTCTTATCGGTTGTACGGCGCGTGGCAATATATACGGCGATGGAATAAACTACAAGGTTCTGTTAAACCATGCTGTCAGTCTGTTCCTTCCTCGCGCGCAAGGCACACGACAGCTTTTTCCACCGATCACACTGTGGATGGCGCTGGTGTCAGCGAGGTAGCGGTTCAATCGTTCCACTCCCAAGGTCAGCGCGTTGTACGCCGCAGATTAAAGCATGAAGGATGAGCGGCGGCAAGCCGGTATCTACAACTGTAACAAGTGCTTAGGTGTACCTCGAGCCTTTTTGCAAATGTGTGCCGCCAGCTACATCCTGTTTGCCCCCTGTGCCATTAAATAAGCTACGCTTCAGAGTAACGGCACTTGGCCATATTGCGGCTCAAAATCATTGCTGCCAGTGGTCTGAAGCCTTTATCTGAAATCACAGGAAACGCCGGTCCTTCGGAGAAATGTTTAAACAGTTCGCGACAAAGCAAAGCGATATTACCTGAGTCTTCCTAACACCGAATCTAATAAGCTGATGGAAGTCGCACTTTTCGAATCATGACGTGATTCGCAGTTGTGTACGTCTGCTTCTGCACAAGCACCAAAATGGCGGCGTTCACAGCAATGTCGGGGAACGGAGTGCCGATTTAGTGGCCGTAGTTTGCTTCTTGATCCGCCGCAGGCGGCGTATCCAGGAATTTTTTTTTTTTTTGGGGGGGGGGGAGGGCTCCAATGCAGGTATTCGGGGAGGGGGCTGAAGCAATATAGGTCTCCGCCCCGGCTACGCCACTCGATCCGCTGCGACGTTGAGTACGGTCTCCTGTAACTTCGTTCCTTGGTCCCCAACCGTAGGTTATCTTCGGCCCCGATGGTTATACCAAATACTTTACTATAGTATGAGCTGTCAAGTCAAAGAAGGTGGCAAGTGCCCTCTAAGGGAACCACATCCCTCCGCCACCTCCCCATCCAATAGCCTCCCACCGTTTCCGTGACGTGGCCAACGCGGGAGAGGTCTGCTTCGCTTTGAATATTTGCTTTATCTTTCGACCTTGACTTAGCGTTGTGGAAGCCACGAGAGGGAGATTAGAATCGTTTTCAGTTATCGATGGAAACAAAACGACTTTGGGGGATTAGGCATCCCTCCGATGGATACAAAGGCCACTTTCAGGGGCTCTGCTCTCTCCGATGAATACAAATGTCAGCTCTTTGAAAAAAAAAGGGGGGGGGCGGGAGTCGAGTCAAGTTAGCATCACTCTGCTAGCCATTATCTATTCATGGTCAGCGGAACGGGCGAGTGTTTCCCGGGAACTATTCTTTCGACTGGGCGGATGGATTTCAAACGGTCGGCACTGCTGATTATGGGAGGAGCTTCTCCTACCTTCTCTTGACTTTTTCACTCCTCTCCAATACAATGGCCTCGGCGCGGACAGGTTCTCTGGGCTTGGCGAGAGCCATCTTTCGTCGGGGAACTCCGGCGGCAAACGAGCACGATGACGATGTTTGTTCTGCTATACCAAATACATTGTTGTGGATATGGTCGGGACACGTAGTAATACGTAACTGAAATCCTAGCTGTTGA
>JAZHYW010033457.1:0-12527 GCA_037355805.1 Ixodes ricinus
TGAGGAATTATTTGGGCGCGTTTTAATGCCCCCTCGGGGCGATCGGTCTGGGCGGCTCTGGAGGTTCTTAACCCGCCATTCGCTAGTGTCCTGATGAGAAAATAAAAACTGGCGTCCGCTGCAACGTCCTTCGGCCAACAGAGTGCTACCCCCGCTTCGGCGTCTCCTGAGCCGTGAGCGTGCATGCGCAGCCAAAGCACGACGGAGGGCGAAGAGGTCAGTTTGAAGACACCAGACCCCCCTCCTACTTTCGGTGACTAGTACAAAATTCGTGCGCTTTGGCTATACTTGGGAGGCAATGTTCTGTAAAGCACGCTTCGCTGCATCTCGTCCGTTACCGCAGTGAAGCCAACTTGATAATATAATGAGCACTTCGCTTCAACCGGGAGGTAACTACCATGATAGTGAGGTATTCATAATTTAGCCGTAGATTTATTGCTCTGATATTACGTTGCTGCTGCAGAAGCTGCATATCAGCTTGTAACCGGATAAAGTTTGGTCTTCCGTGCTCTTCCAGCCTATCTTTGTAGAGACTAGGGGTGTCGCGACCCGGCGGAGGTTCGAGTTCGACCAGGTTAGACTTTTTCAAACCTTTAGGTGGAAATTTCGACGAACCTTGTATTGATGTTCGACTCGTGTGCGCATGCGCGACAGGCTGGCCAGTTGGCTTCGGATGGGATGGTGATGGCTAGGGGATGAATTAACTGGCACCGCTGATTGGTTATTTCAGTTAATACAGTACAAAAAATTAAGTTATTAACTTCTTCATTGATTACAGTTGGTTACTTTTAATTGCAACTATTCATAAAATAAAATCCATTTGGCATGAAAAAAAATTCTTCAAACCTACAAATCTACATACTTGTATCAAGGTCTGGCCTCATCTGTCCACAAAGTCGAACAGTCGAATCTGGTGAAAAAGGTCCGAAGGTTCGTCGACCGTTCGACCCAGCCGAACCAAAGAAGTTCGGCCCACAAAAATCCTGTTCGACAAAAAGTTGCGCTGCCTACCCCTGGTAGGGGCATGACCAGAGCGTCGCGAACCGGTCGAGGTTCGAGTTCGACCAGGCTGACTGTTTCTCGAACTCTTGGTGGAATGTTCGACGAGGCGCACTAATGGGTTCGACTGCATACGCGCATGCAGCGACAAGGCTACGGCCAGTTGGCTCCGGATTGGATGGTGGTGATCCTGGGAGATGAACGAAGGGCAGCACTGATTGGTTGTTGCAGTTAATCGAGTACAACAACATTAGCGTTGATAACTCAGTGATTAGAATTAGTTTATTTTAATTGCTACTGTTCATAAAATTAAAATAACCCTTTGCGTCAAAAATATTCTCCAAACCTAGACATGCTTCTATCAAGGTCTGTCCACGAAGTCGAATCTGGTTAAAAGGTCAAAGGCTCGTCGAACCGGTTCGACCTAAAAATCGGTTCGACAAAAGTTCGCGACGCCTCTAGACACGATCGGGCGAGTGCATAATCGGAACGGGGGATGTCGAGAACTCGAACGTAAGAGGGTCGGCGAACCTTTGATCTTTGGCATAATTCTACGAAGTTCGATTCATGCAAACGAGAAAAACCAAGAAAATAACATAATTTGGTTAGATCCAGTACACTACACTGGGATCTCCCGATACAAAGGAGCCACATGTCCAAATCCTCGACTTCTAAAGGAACCTGTTGAATTTTGTGATAAAATAATTTATACACTACTTAATTACGTATTTTATAAAATTTACTAATGTATATACAACCTAATATAAAATATGTGAACCTTTAATGCTTTGGTTAATTTAATGCGAAACAAATATTGCACTTTTCCTCCGCTAAACAGAAGCGGCTCATTTTTTACAATTTTTATTGTTAGAGAGTTTGTATTACAGAGAGTTTCCAACTCCAGAAGAGCGTCACGTGGCTTATGGGCCGCGTTTGCAGTGCTACGAACTGCGTGGAGATGCGGAAAGCGTCTCCGCCATTCTGCCTGCTTTCCTCCTCGCCTCTCTGATCACAAGCGCGTGCACACTTGCGATCAATCGGCGCGGCCATTAAATTGCAAACGCTTCATGATTGAGATGGATCCTCTCTTCACTCGGGGCGCTCTACTCATTTCAATATTCGCGCATGCGCACGGCAGTCTAGCTTCAGGTCCAACTGGATTGAACTGGAAACTCGGCAGGTCCGCGAAATCCTCGTTTCTCTTCTACTTGTCGAGGAGATTTGGTTTCTAGAATATTTCAAAACTTGATCCATTTCCGTTGAACAGTTGTGGATAGGATCTCTTTGCTGTTTTTTTTTAACCAACGTTATTTTTAGCGAATGTGCAGAGCACATGGCAGATAAATACTAGCAGCTATATCCTGCGTCGTGTGGTAGCTTGCGCCACCTAACCTCGTTTATATCTAAATTGTCGCTGCGTATTTTATCCGTTCCATCTCGATGCATTCATCCTTGAGTGTCATTTCGCGCTTATTTGCAGCCGTTTCACCAATCGCATTTTTTGTTGATTATATTTCTTCTCCACCCCGTGATCCCCATCGACAAAGAGAAAAATAATTGTAAGTCTATGCTTCGAAATGTGAGGTAGCTTGCGTCATCTAGTCACTAGCACCGGCATCAATCTGCATGGACGGATAAATATTATTGGCGATAGGCAGCGCCACCATAGACTGCAACAGTACTTTACATGGTAGTGAAATTTATGAAGTGTGGTAGCTTGCACCACCTAGTGTACCGTCCCTTTAAGATTTTTTATAATTTTTTTATAACGTACGCTAGAGCTTCAACTGGCGCTAGTGTCTATGCGACTTCCGTGACGCAGAATTGAAGCAGACAGCAGCCAGTTTACTTTTGCGGTGCTCCTGTGCGTTCCTATGGGAAAACGCGCGTGCATTTTGTCTCTTCGCCGGATAATAACACGGAACGCTTTGGTTATTTAGGTCGTACCGAATAGTATGTACCTTGATTAACGCTGTAAAAGAGTAATTGCTTTAGTTAGCGCATTTTTCTTCATCAGTGAACGATGTTTAACTTCGCTACATTTCAATCTCAAACATGTGTTCCGCAGCAGGTGTGTAAAAACAAGCGACGATTCAAAGCACAATAACAATCGAAAGGAATATAGAGTGATTTCAAAACTCGCCAGCATCCCGGTAACGCTTATATATTCATAATATGCCAGTCCTGTCACTATATGAAAATGACCCCGTCGTGCATGAGCGGATAAATACGTTCAAATAAAGTATGTGGGCTATGAAAGGTGTCTCTTCGTATTGTTTTTTCTGCCGGGCAGCTTTTATCGGGCACTTGTTCTTAAGGATTTCGAGTGTGCGGGTGATGTTTTCAACGCAAAACAAACATCTTCAGGAGCAGAAGAGGAAAGCGGTGCTTGCTTATTTAAAATCGGAATATATTACGTTGCTTTTAATTTCTTTTGATCGTACATGCATGGGTAGTTACTGATCCAGTGTTACTGCGTAGTTCTTGCCGTCTCCCTTAATTTCCAGATGTCCCTCGTTCGTTTGGCGCGTAGATCCCGCATGCTGAAAAGCGCCGACGTCGTGTTCGTGCTAACAGTGTCCGACGAGGTGCACGTAAGTCCGTACCTTGGTGTCGACAAGGCCTGCGTGTTCGCGATCCTCTACTCGGTCACCGCCAGTAAGGTCCCCGCAGCGCCCCACTGGGCCAGCCCGTCGACTCTGGTAATCGCGAATCTCAAAGAACTCGTACTAAGCTGCCACCTTTTGAATGGAACGGGGCTCATTTATGGGTTCCCTCCGTCACCTGGATGGAGGTGTGGCGCGTGTGCACCGACTGGTTGTGTTGCCGTGTAGAAGCTCGGCTGGGGCTCGTGCTCAGTTAGGCACGGGTGCCGGCCAGGCGGTGCTCGCATCGAACAGAACCCGGTCGGTGCCTGTGCTGGCAAGTCTTGGGAGGGGGGGGACCGGCACTGGAGCTTTGTCTAGTCGGGAGGTTTTGGTTTTGTCGAGCGATATTGATGTTTTCTGTTTACTTGTTCCCCACTTCCTCGTGGGTGGCTGGCTGGCAGGCGCATTGCGTAGCGGGTTCTCATATCTGCGTCAGTAGCACGTCACCGAGGAGTAGTTCGTTATGCGCCCAATACGTACGAATTATTTGTGATATTTTCTCTTATAAATCCGACGCACGAGAGCCATTAAATGCACTTTCAGCTTTTTCCCATGCTGATGCATTACCGGAAGATCAATACTTGGACTGGCCAGCTGTCTGCTTCAATCGTGCTGACTGCGCACTAGCGTCCAAGCTGATACCTCTAGCGTACGTTACGACACTATTCAGGATAATTCGCTCGCATGGCGCAGTGTTCGCAGGTGGTATGCACCATGCACTCGAACTCTTTTTCATAGAAATGCGTTGCCGGAAGTCAATTTTGGGCTGGTTGCTGTCTGCTTCCGATTTGCATCCGCACACTAGCGCCACTTGAACCTCTAGCGTCCATAGTCTCATTCACCAATTTTGTGGAAAGTCACGCTCCTATGGGCATTTTCCTCCAATCTTTGACCTCCACTTCGCGAGCGCGTCTCCGACAGGTGTGTTTACCGCGCCTAAAAAACTGGTTCCTCGTTTTTCGCCTGATGACGTCACGGAAGTGTCGTGTTGTCGCCGTCCGCGATCCTGGCGGCATCCCATCAGCGGTGGTGGATGTGGCACACGCCTGTTCTCCCGCAGGTCGCTCTGCAGCTTCACTCCGGTCCGCGGAAGCCTATTGCAGCCACAAGTACGAGCGACACTCACGTTCGTTCGTACTTTCTGCCACCATTTCTATGTCCAACCGCCAGGATCGCGACATCCGACAGCATGACCCTCCGGCTATCGTGACGTCATCTGTTGTCACTTCGGGGCCACTTTCGATACATAGGTAGAATAGGACGCTAAACACGCAGTCGGAGACGCACTCCAAGCACTGTTATATGCATAGAGTTATTACAATAAGCGCTAGAGGCTCAGCTGGCGCTAGTGTGCTGTTGCATTTGAAGCAGACAGCAAGCAGTCTAAATTTGACTTCCGGTAATGTATTCCTATGGGAAAAAGCGAGTGCATTTTCTCTCTGCGCTCGATTATAAGAGCAAATATCACGAATAACTTGTACGTACTAGGCACATTGGAACATTTCTCAGTCACGCAGACGAAATAAATGGTCAGTTACGGCGTTTTTCTTTCAAATTCATCGCATTAAAAACGGTGCTAAAACGGCTTCGTACGTGTATTTTTGTGCACTGTCGGACACTGTTAGCGCGAACACGGCGTCGACGCTTTCCAACATGGGGGATATACGTGCCAAACGAACGAAGGACATGTAGAAAACCGAGAGAGACGGCAAGAACTACGCAGTAACACTGGATAAGTAACTCCTTGTGCTTGCAGACGATCAAAATAAATTGAAAGTCACGTAATATAGTCAGATTTGCAATAAATAAGTACTGCGAAGATGCTTGTTCTGGGTTCAAATGGTTCAAAGCATCACCCGCACGCTCCAAATCTTTGCAAATAAGGGAGCCAGAGAGCAGGTGCCCGATAAAAACTGCCCGACATGGGAAATAATAAAAAGACATACCTTTCGTAGCTCACGTGCTTTATTTTTTGCGTTCGAATGTTTCTTTAACCGATCGTAAAGATGCGCACGACGGAGTCATTTTCATCCAATGACAGGACGGGCATATTAGCAATATATAAGCACCACCGAAATGCTAGCGAACCTGAACACACACTACATTCCTTTCGATCGTTAGTTTGCTTAGAACCGTCGCTCGTTTTCACATACCTTCCTTGAAACAGGGGTTTGGGCCTGAAATAGAGCGAAGTTTAACATCGCTCAGTGGTAAAGAAAAAATGCTGTAACTAAAGCAATTACACTTTCACAATACCAATAAAGGTACATACTATCCGTTACAACCGATATGACAAAAGTTATTCATGTTATTTTCCGGCGAAGAGACAAAATTCACGCGCGTTTTCCCATAGGAATACACAGGGAGGCTGGAAATGTAGACTGCATGCTGTCTGCTTCAATTTGCAACCGGAAGTCCCGTAGACACTAGCGCCAGCTGAGCCTCTAGCGTTTGTGTCTTAATAACTCTATGGTTATATGATAGACCTTTTGCCGAAATAGCGTTCACGGGACTTCCGGTTGCAAATTGAAGCAGACAGCAGGTGCAGTCTACATTTCCAGCCTCCTGTGTGATTCCTGGCGGGAAAACGCGCGTGAATTTTGTCTCTTCGCCGGAAAATAACATGAATAACTTTTGTCATATCGGTTGTAACGGATAGTATGTACCTTTATTGGTATTGTGAAAGTGTAATTGCTTTAGTTACAGCATTTTTCTTTACCACTGAGCGATGTTAAACTTCGCTCTATTTCAGGCCCAAACCCCTGTTTCAAGGAAGGTATGTGAAAACGAGCGACGGTTCTAAGCAAACTAACGATCGAAAGGAATGTAGTGTGTGCTCAGGTTCGCTAGCATTTCGGTGGTGCTTATATATTGCTAATATGCCCGTCCTGTCATTGGATGAAATGACTCCGTCGTCGCATCTTTGCTGATCGGTTAAAGAAACATTCGAACGCAAAAAATAAAAGCACGTGAGCTACGAAAGTGTATGTCTTCTATTATTTCCCATGTCGGGCAGTTTTTATCGGGCACCTGTCTCGCTCCCCTTATTTGCAAAGATTTGGAGCGTGCGGGTGATGCTGAACCATTTGAACCCAGAACAAGCATCTTCACAGTACTTATTTATTGCAAATCTGACTATATTATGATTTCCAACTTTTGATCGTCTGCAAGCACAAGGAGTTACTTATCCAGTGTTACTGCGTAGTTCTTGCCGTCTCTCTCGGTTTTCTACATGTCCTTCGTCCGTTTGGCACGCTATATCCCCATGTTGGAAAGCGTCGACGCCGTGTTCGCGCTAACAGCGTCCGACAGTGCACAAAAATACACGTACGAAGCCGTTTTAGCACCGTTTTTAATGCGATGAATTTGAAAGAAAACGCGGTTCGAAAGCAAACATCGAAAACAAAATGGCACTTCGCACGGCGCGTTCCATGGACGCTTTATTTGGGTTATTTCCTTCGAATCTTTGTTATGGGAAAGGCGAGCACGTGCAGCGCGTGTACTTACGTTTCCGATATTCTCTTTGATGCTTGGGTAATTTAACGAAAGGTCTATTGCAAGCATGGCGCCCCGACTGGTGCCCCATGAATGCAAGCACGTGCAACATAGCATTGGCCACGTGCAAGCTTGAAATTGCACGGGTTCGTCCGCACAGCAGAGACATGGCGGTGGCCAGTGGCCTTGATTGCAATCTCAATACTCCGTTTCATACGCATGCAACGCTACTGGCGCGAGCGCGTGGCTTCATCGTGTGGTTTCGTTTGCGCGGAATCCGCGCCATTAATCTGCGAGATCAAACCCTGCTCGCGTCATCGGCTTTGACAGCGTTGCACACTAAGTATGAAACAGAGTATATAGCTTCCATGATCTTTGATCGTGCTACTACTGTTTTACTCATTTAGCCTAAAGTTCAGGCTATAACGTAGATGACGTGGCAGGAATTAGAAGGTCTCCCTGAAACAAATTTTAATGGAATGACTTTGATAGCAAGGAACATCTGAAGGGTACACGGTTTGAGTTTGACGACGAGGTTACCGATGCAGTGCGCCGTTTCGTGTCGTCAAATCCGCCCTCAAGCATCAATACGACGGCATGCGGAGACGGCAGCTGTAGCCGGGAAGTGCACCGGTGGGGACAGAGTTATGTGCTCCTGGGAAAGAGGAGATTCTAAACTTTTATTCGAATGTAACATCTTTCAATTCCATCATTGAATAAAAAAGTTACAGCCCAGGAGGCAAAACTTATTTATCACCTTTCGTAAATGGCAGGATATCTGCCACATCGAGAGCGTGCTTTATCGGGTGGCGCTGTCGGCGCTCGATCTATTCCTTACGTCTGTTGATAATAACATGCCACTGTCGCATATTCCTCATAAAGTAGCATATTTCACCTAACAATCCCTGCAAATAGTCAGAACGGGGAGCTGATTCGCCGATTGCCCGAATACTCCAGTTCAAATGTTCGATGACTCGTATACTACATACTGTTGCAAAAAGATGAACAAAAATCTAAAACAAAGTAACTTTGGTGCAGATACATGAGCACCAGCCACATAAATATTGAACATTCGGGAATAGACCGGGGAGGGCTCATCTGGTGGCGATTGAGCGGTTTAACATGGCGCCGGCTTCGGAGTTTGGGAAATCTTGGGATTGAAGTACGTAATTTGGAGAGTTTGGGGTCCGAACCGTAGCTCGGTCGTTGGTGCGAAGAGCTGATGACGAACTTGAACCACCGGCATCCGAAATATCAAATACTGTAAAACCCTTTATTTTCGCGGCCCCTATATTTCGCGAATCGGTCACAGAGGACATAATCGCGGCCACTAAATTTCGCGAATACCAGACGCCTGCATTGCAACTTCTAAGGATCGAACTTTTTCGCGTGCCCTTAAATTTCGCGAATTTTTCAAATCACGAAAATTAAGGGTTTTACGGTACTTGACATCTACACGGCAGCATTAAGACTCCCTAAAACAGTGGATCTCGAAGGGGTGTCCGCAGACACTTGGGGTCCGCGAAGGCATTCTAGGGGTTTACGAAGCCCTACCTCATCGGTCAAGCCCGGCAATAAAAGTTGCCTTTTTTCAGATTGAGAAAAAGCGTTCTAATTTTGGGTGAGTTCTCTCGTGTGTGTATCAATGAGAGAGGTCTACTTCAAACTAGCCCTTACTAATGTTCAATTATAAAATCACCCTTTCCTCATCCCGAACCGGACCCTCCATCATCTCCGCCGATCCACAAGGGGTCCGCAGAACCAAAACGACACAAACCTTTTGTTGCGACGCGTATTTTCGCAATATCGAAATTTGTCCACTCTTTCGTGAAACACCTGTGTATATATATATGGGTGGTTTCATCTCAAATCGTGCAGGCAAAAGGGTCGAATTTTTAATTTCGCTGAAAAAAATATATGTTATGGCGTCGTCTCTAAAAACACAGTAGCCACAAACCGCAAGTTCGTCGGATATTTGGTTCTCGACTTACGAATTTTAAAAGAGGCCGCGGCGGAAAGCAGTGTTTTTCACATACGTCGTGGGTCGGATGTTTCGCTCGATCTCCCGTCGTGGATTTTCAGTCCACATTATATTAACTTTTTTCAAGCACTCTGTGGACACAGATAAAACGCTCTAATACCATGAAATAATTTTAGGCGTTTTGCTTTTTTTCTGTAAAAATGTCAAAAACGCCCCCTCGGTCAATTGTTGACGAACTTTGACAATTAAATACTGGCGATCTACTTGAGTTACATCAATATTTTTTATGTCCATGGAGAGCCCAAAACACGCTCTTTATAGATATTATAAAATCATTTAGCTGTATTAAATATCCTTTGCGGGACGTTTACGTTAATGTTATGCGAAAACCAAAAAGTACCAATTTTAAGATCGATTTTCTCAAAAAACCCATTTTTTATTTTTTTTATTTTTTGTTAAAATGTAGATATGATAGTTGTCTACTCGAAAAGCAAGTCGAGAAAGTGTATATTTTGTTTGTATGTTCTATATTTAAGCCTCAATATCGGAAAAAGACGTCTTCGTTTTGCAAGACCTAAGTCAGACAAAAAAAGACGTGCGCTTCTATGAATTGTAAAAAAGTTTTCTTGAATTTTCGTCTGCGTTTTGTAATCACTTATAAACGCATTTTGTGGTATTGAATAGTTATTTATGTTTTGAAAAGAGCGGGAAACCACGAGAAACATATCTAATCAAATCAGCAGGCCTAGTAGACCTTCAATATCGAAGAGGCACAGACGTTGTATTTTTTCGATTTATAAAACTTTCACTGTAAACTAGCATGACTAGCTATTAGCTGTCATATTACTAAGACATAAAAAATCACCACATCATTGATCTATTATATACCATTCTTTCCGAAACCAAACGCTAGGGTTTGTTCACCGCACATCGCACAGATCACCAGGGAATGGCCTTTCACTTCCGTAATACACAAAAGTGATGACACAAAAACGATCCGAAACACACGGAGAGATTGTCACGGAGAAGGGTAGGGAATAAAAATAAATAAATAAGAATAAAATTACCCAACTCCGATCTTAACGAAAATTGCGGTAAAAAAATAAAAGATTTAGGTTCGAGCGGTGGCAAGGCGATAGGTCCACGCCTGGTGGAGAGTCAGACAAAGAAGTCAACGACACGTAAAGGAAAAAAAAATTAATTAAGACAGAAAAACTCAGCCGCACGCGGCAAGAATAAAAACCAACTCCTCCGGGCATTCCCTAAACGGGACACAACCAAATGCGTGCGAACACGCTCTCTACAGCACCGTCAGGCCGCTACGCCATGAAGAAATAAACCAAACAAGTAAACAATGCTAACAAACAGTTAGTAACGAAACATAAAAAAAAGTTCAGCAGAACCGCACCCGAGAAACAAAGTTCAGCGGAGTGAAGAAACACTCACGAAATAAAAAAAAAAAGTCTTAACTGACCGACGCCGAGTCCAGTCCCACGACACTGAAGCCTGGCAGGATGATGGCGTCCAGATGATGCTCGAATCTATTCTTCACTCTGTTCCGCACATCCGTCGGGGCTGTGCGGAACAAAGTGAAGAATAGTTTCAAGCAGCGGTGCGCCAGAAGGTAACCGAGACGTAACATGCCTCGAGCTTCATATCGTGAGAGGAGCTTTCGAGGTAGTTACTGCATGCAGTTACTCAAACTTTCTCTTTCCCCTTCCCTTTTTCAAAAGAACACGTCAGCCGGCGCTAACTTTTCATCTCGGGAGAAGACCACTCTTCACAAACGGTTATAGTTGACAAGGAGGCTGACTTCGACCCAACTAGTCTCCGGGCAGAATAGACACAAGTATATTTACCAACACGCTCGTTTTTGATGCTAGTCTCCGGGCTTTGCTGTTTCCAAAAGAGATAACCCTTCGGTGCTATCGGATTTCCGCGGAGGGAGATAGAGTACATAAAATTGAAAGAATAAAACACGGAGGACAAGCACAGGACAACCACTTTGCAGAGCACGGCCATTTCTAGGATAGGGCGTTCGAAGCTTGGGCAAATACGCGGTATCGTTTCACGCGTGCACGGATGGCTGGTTTCAAAATTTTCCCACATCCCTAACGAAACCGGCCCATCTTCGTGTGCGTGCCCGCGCCGCCGGTTTTAGCTCGCACGCGGCGTTGTTTTGGCAGGCAGAACTGTTGTTGACCGTCGATATTGTAAGGCCGTGGTGTTCTCATCCTCCCAGGCAACAGTTCCTTTGCTTTCCCTTCTGCAATACTCTGACTGACTGACTCCTCCTGGGTGGCCGTCACTGTTCGCCGCGTCAACGACACATTCGTACCATTTCACTCCTCGTGACACAGGGTGCGCTGCTCGCTTTACTGTCACGGGCCGTCCTATCTAACACAACGAGCGCGAAAGGTCGTGGTCATCTGCTGGTTCCGAAAGGGCGGGACGTTAATATAGGCCAATGAAGGCCCCGAATCAATACGACGTCTGCCGATTTCTATACATTAAAAATTTACGACGCCTGCTGGTCTGTTAAGAAGTGTTGCTTTCTCTTTTGAACTGCTCCAATGTAGCTTGCCGCCTATAATAAAATTTAAATGATCAATAAATATAACAGGGTGGAACTACTGTATTTCATTTTTATGTGGGAGCTTTAAAAAAATGCAAAAATATTTCCAAGTTTGTGAAGACGCGCAATTCGCAAGTCCCTTTCAAGCCGTAAAAACACGTTTTTGTACGATATTGATGCTTAAATATAGAACATACAAACAAAATATACACTTTCTCGACTTGCTTTTCGAGTAGACAACTATCATATCTACATTTTAACAAAAAATAAAAAAATAAAAAATGGGTTTTTTGAGAAAATCGATCTTAAATTTGGTACTTTTTGGTTTTCGCATAACATTAACGTAAACGTCCCGCTAAGGATATTTAATACAGCTAAATCATTTTATAATATCTATAAAGAGCGTGTTTGGGGCTCTCCATAGACATAAAAAATATTGATGTAACCCAAGTAGATCGCCAGTATTTAATTGTCAAAGTTCGTCAACAATTGACCGAGGGGGCGTTTTTGACATTTTTACAGAAAAAAAGCAAAACGCCTAAAATTATTTCATGGTATTAGAGCGTTTTACCTGTGCCCACAGAGTGCTTGAAAAAAGTTAATATAATGTGGACTGAAAATCCACGACGGGAGATCGAGCGAAACATCCGACCCACGACGGATGTGAAAAACACTGCTTTCCGCCGCGGCCTCTTTTAAAATTCGTAAGTCGAGAACAAAAAATCCGACGGACTTGCGGTTTGTGGCTACTGCGTTTTTAGAGACGACGCCATAACATATATTTTTTTCAGCGAAATTAAAAATTCGACCCTTTTTGCCTGCACGATTT
>JAZHYW010033459.1:0-20033 GCA_037355805.1 Ixodes ricinus
CGAATCAGGCATAAGGCTGCTAAGGTTTAGGCACGGTGTAAGATACACTCTTTAGGTGAGGACACGGCGGGGCTGAACGCGCGGCGCGAGGAATCAGATAGTGTTCGTTCGACGGGCATCCGAAAGGCTGCATTATTCCGCGGCCACCGTGCCCGCGGCTGACAGTGTCGCCGGCGGCCAAACGGCCAAACTGTGTGAGAGCGAAAAAATTATCTCGTTGCCATGACACCCCGGTGTACCGTGGTCTTTCTGCACGAGCGACAACCTCGCTGGAGCTCTGCGCGTGTGGAGCATGAGGCGGCACGAGCCGTCTTTGCCGCGCCCACGGGTCGACGAGTCATCTGCCGGCGTCGCTTGAAACCATTGTGAGAGAGAGAAGAGAGAGAGTGAAAAGCGAACTTTGTCTGCGCTGCGCGAGGAGCGCGCTGTCCTCACCTGAAGAGTATTATCTTACACCGTGGGTTTAGGTCACACGAGCGCCGATATCACCGCTTTTATGAACTCTGAAAGATTCGAAGCAACGAGCACTCTCAGCAAAAAAACAAAACAAAACAAAAACGGTATAGTCTTACACCCATTGTCCCATATGCTACACCCCAAAACTCCAGTTCGACCTACAGCGCACTGACGTCGAACCGACGGTACCAACAGTGGTACCACCTATTGAAATATTTTATGTACGTGTTCATGAATACAAAAAAAAGTAATCGGGGTTTCCTCTGCCCTACTGAAAATCCTCGTTCTTTTTTTTCTTCTGTAGTCTTTGATACGCACTTTAGCTGTCGTTACGTTATATCGCAGCGTTATCAATCCCCTTGTATAAGTTAGGGCCGTCTTTTCAACGTCAGTGCGCTGCACGTCGAACTGAAGTTTCGACGTCTGTTATTTGGGACAAGAAGGTGTAAGATTACGGCCTTTTTTGTTAGAGTGACTGCAGGCTGGCTCGCGCTTGTTGCCTTTGCTGCCTCGCATAGCTTGCCGGAATGGGGTGGATTCACTGGCTGTCGTAGCTGTGTGCGTTGTTCTTTCGCCAGTGGTGACAGCGAACACGTTCATTTCGCACCCTAAAGCGGGTTTCACATGCAGCGATTTTTGCCCTAGAGCGGCGCGATTTCTGCCGTCGCGGCGCTTTGGCCAGCACCAGCGGTTGAGCGGCACGAGCGCCGCGACGGCAGAAATCGCGCCGCTCTAGGGCCAAAACCGCTGCATGTGAACCAGGCTTTAAGGTTGTAGCACCCATAGTCACTTAAATGGTGAGAACGACAGAGAGGAGCTTGAGCTGTCCAAACCTCCAGCGCGAGCTTCCCACTTTCGACAACTCTTCGCCATCACGTGCTCCTCGAGCGCGCCCGCACACCCGAAGCAGGGCGGAAAGCCTAGTGCGCGTGCTGGAAGCCGGGCGTTGGAAAGACACGCCCTGCCGTTCTCACTCTGTCAGTGACTATAATGGATGTTACTTTACTCACGGGCTGCTCATGGTGTTGACCCCGTATATAAGCGGCATTCACTGGTGGTCGTAGTATGCTCCTGCTGATCAGGATCTTTACGACGAGATTCCAAATCGCTTGCGCAACGTTCATTCCGCACCACCAAGATAAGCCGAGGGCCTGAGACTCATTCTAACCAGCTGCGACCACCTCAATCAAATGTGGCACCCAGTGAATGCCACCCGTACTTACTTTGATCTTGTCTCTTTGTCTGAAGACTGGTACGCACAGCCTCGTTCTCTTACGTTTTCTTACGTTACGGATAAGTTACAGAAACATCTCTGTCTCGAACGTCCCGTGCCAGGCTCTTGCCTTAAACTGGTAACCACGCTTAAAATGAAGCATATAGTTCCCCGCGAGTTGTAGCCTAAATATACGTAGAATTTTGTAGCTTAAGGTAACGAAAAATGGGACTGTATGGAGCAGGTATTATGCTCATACAGCAGATGACAACCATGTATCCACACTATTGGAATAAATTACAGAATGGTAAATAACGACCTCTCATTCCCGGTAGATGCTTTCACTGTACGAGCTTGCACGCAAACCGGGAAATGTTCAAACCTTTCAGTGCAAACGTAAACGATTTGCGCACACCAACTATGTGCTTGAAACTGAAGTACCGAAATAAAGCCAATCCAGATTAAGCTATCATTGCTGACCTTATCTTGTCTTATCAATATAGCGAGCCACTAAAGCGGGCGTTGACGAGCTTCCACAAAGGTCCAATGCTGGGGAGAAGCACGCAGTCGAATCTAAAATAGCAATAACCTGTCCTGCTGTTGTAATGATGCATAGAGCGAAGTGATGAAAATAACAGAAAACACAAATGGAAGGTCGGTTATTGCCTTGCAGCAGCTGTGCTAGGGCGCAATACAAATGTTGACGGCTTTGATTTTTTTTAATAGTTTGAAGTTTCTTTTTTTTTTTTGGTTAAGCCACAGCATTCAAGTAAAAAAGATGTTACAGAAACAATATATGGCGCTAAGGTAAAGACAGCTTTACGTGATAAAGTGTTGAGATTCTCACGGCTCATGAAACACCAAAGAATGCGTAATAACGCCTTATTTTGAAGAGAAAATAAAATGCGGCAGATGCCATGCAAGAAGCGGAACGATTTCATCAAGACTGCAAGCAATCGTAGTCTGAATGAACTCGTTCCGCTTTTTGTGCTTACGTTTGCGCGTGTTATAAAAAAATCGGTGCGTCGCGTCCGTAGTGTGAACAAAGAAAAAGTCGCCCGCCGGAATGCAAAACAATTAATACATCTGTGATTGGGGTTTACGGTTTTATAACTCGAGATGTGACTACAAATCATAAGACACGCGACCATTTTTCAAATAACGACAATTTGACACATTATCACGGATTATTTGCCAAGCGTCTTCGAGTTAGTGTGATGTCAACCAACATGTTTATAATATTAATAATAATAATAATAATAATAATAATAATAATAATAATAATAATGTCTTTATTTTCAGTGCCCAGAAACAACCACAGTGGTCTCTCTCTGGTGCACCAATACGACCCTAGAAACACGTTAGCATAATACCATCACAAAAAAGTTATCAGTAAATTGCAAGGCTATTCAACTGAAGGCGGTACAATGAAATAGATGTACAGAAATCTAGGTGAACAGGAGTGATGCTGTTATACAATGTCTGAATCCGAGAAAGCGGTGAAGTACAACATGGTGAACGAACGTCAAAGCATACGAGATGTCTGGTATTGCGAAACTTAGCATGAAAATTTACTTTGCTGAGCAGTGGTGGCGAGTCGATGACACCATTAACAACCTTATGCAAAAATACGAAGTCATGAATTGTTCTCCTGTCAGACAAAGGTGTAAGCGAAAATGACCTTAGTATGTATTCATAGTTATAATAGCAGCGCCTTTCAAAGTACCTATCGTAAACAATACGAATCAGTCTTTTCTGAACATGTTCAATGGTCATGGCTTGTGTTTTAGATATTGAGTTCCATATTACCGAAGCAAATTCCAGTCGTGACCTAACTAAAGATTTGTAAAGTTGTAACAAACAATAAGGCTTCCTGAAATTCTTCGTCGAACGTGATATGGTTCCCAGCACTCTCATTGAACTTCCAACCACAAAAGATACATGATTTCTAAAAGACAATGCACTATCAATGAACACTCCAAGATCTTTCACACAGAGTACACGTTCAATGGGCATGATATCGAGATGATAAGTAAAATTAAAAAGGACATGGCGTCGGCACAAAGATAGGACCTTTGTTTTAGCAGGATTAAGCATTAATAGATTTTGTTCACACCACTGAGAGATGCAAGACACATCACGCTGTAGGATATCACAGTCTAGAGGAGAGTGAATCATTTTAAACAACTTGATATCATCCGCGAAAAGTAACAACTGGGAACTTTGGACACAAGATACTATATCATTTATAAAGATTAAAAACAAGAGAGGCCCCAGGATCGACCCCTGGGGGACACCTCACGTTGAAAAATAACTATAGGAATAACTGTCAACAACCCGAACAGAATTCGGGCGAAGTGACAGGTAACTCTGGAACCACTCACATAACTTTGGAGATAGACCATATAAAAACAATTTATGCAAGAGCAATTTGTGACTGATTTTATCAAAAGCTTTGGTCATATCAAAGTATATTGTGTCAACTTGCCCCCTATTTGAAACAAATGGAGCGCAAAAATCTAGAAAAGTACACAAATTGGTCTGGACAGACCTACCACTGAGGAAACCATGCTGCAAAGGTGTTAATTTTTGACGGAAATAAAAGAGCATTCAGGTATGTACAACAATCTCAAAAACCTTGGAAAACCCACAGAGCAAAGAAACAGGACGATAATTCGTAACAACCGAGGCATCACCACTCTTTAAAATCGGAACAATAACTGATTTCTTCCAAAGTGATGGAAACACACCAGAACTCAGTGAAAGATTAAAAATGTGTTTTAAAATGGGAATAAACAAATCACCGCATCCTTTGATAATAAAACTCGGTATACCGTCAACACCACTCGAAAACTTCTGTTTCAATATTCTTATCGCCTCCGCTATTTTGACATGATCCACTCGTACAGAATGCAAGAAGTCATGACAGCTTATCTTATCGTCGCCAGGCTGGAAGGACTGGTGGAAGCTAGAGTAACATTTGCTAAAATAGTCGGCGAAAATATTTGAAACCTCATCAGGCGATGAATGATAAGCAGGAGTGTTCACTACATCATCACGTAAACAGATACCTTGACTTATATCGCGGGTGTGGTGTTTTACAAACTGCCAGAACATTTTAGGTCGACGACTCAAGCTTTTTTCTACGCTATCACGGTGAAGGCGTTTATCACGCTTGAACAATTTTTTTGCTAAAGCACGATATATACTAAATTTGGTGTACCAAAGTGTAGAACCAGTATTTTTAAAGAGTCTGTGAAAGTCTTTTTTGCGCAGGTATACCTTAAGTTCTTTCGAAAACCAGTTAGGATATATAGAAAATTTGTTCGTGCGTTTAGGCACATAGCTATCGATAGCATCTTTAACAACCGAGGTAAGCGTCTCGCTAACGCGATCAACATCCGACATGATGTGATGTGAAAAACAAAAACACCTTTTAGCGCTTAAATTATAAAGAACAAAAAAAAATGAATGCGCTAGCCTCAAATTTTGACTTATGTGGTTTGTTAAAATGTGAGAAACGTCATTTATTATGTCTTTAAGAGATTTTTTATGAGGCGCAAGTACGTCTAAAAAAACCTATAATTTTTTTTTATTTTTGCTAAATTTAATTTAAAAAATTATTTTTTATTAGAGTAGTTTGTTACCAATAATCTGGGTTTCAAGTTAAGGTAATGTGTCAATAGAAGAATAAACTACATATAAAAATAACATTATAATTCGGGGTATTAGTTCCATGAAACCACTTGAAATAACCTCCTTGCAAACGAAAAAAAAAAGGGCATTGACTGTGGTTGCGTTTTTTTTTAGCGTCTTACTTAAAATCCTAACATCACAATAATTTTTCTTTGAAATAAGAAAATAACATGAGAATATATAAATATTTGGTTTTGTGCAGAACGTGAAGCCCGTGTCTCAAGCGCCGCTTGCATCACTAATGCTCTGTTCGCGCTCATGCAAAACTTGACACGCCAGCACTCTTCCTGCAGCCGTGACCTGCCTCCCTTTGATCTTCAGGTTGCTGCAAACTTCGATAGTCTTTGATCTCGAGTCTCAAATATCGCAACTGAAAACCACAAAAGAAAACAAAAAAACACCTCTTTATTATTTGAATAGAAAACGAAAGCCGAACTAAGCAAAAATACCAGAAAAGTCAGAAAACCAGCTCAGGCATCGGAGAGCTTTAAGTGCAACATAAAACGAAGAACAAACATTAACAGCAAAGCCAAAACACGCGCAAAAAAAATAAGAAAAGAAACTTTTTGTTATAGAAAATTTATAAGCGCTGGACAGCCGACTTCGTCAATATGGCTTCGCCGTGTCCCGTCGCCCTTTTATTAAATAATGCGGGCGAAACAAAACGAGGCCTAGGGACTGTTCAAGGAACGGGACGTTATCCGAAATTCGATACCGGTATCTGTAGGCGCCTCGGAAGCGGGCCTCTCATCTATAATTCAGCGAATTTTGATGTGCGGCAGTACACATGGGTGAGCATTCTGCGGTGTCAGACTTCTAATTCTGCCTGCCGCCGAAGACAAAAGATTCCTACCGCCAGAACGTTGCGCGAATATATTCGTGCGAAAATGAACGCATAGCAGATGAAGGACAATGAAACCCAAAATACCCTGGTCCTCCTCTATGGCGCTCTTTTCTTGATGAGTAGTTTTTTTTTCTTCTTTTATTATCTCTGTCGAAAACCTTCAAGGCTTTTGTAACTTCCTAGCGTTTCTGTATTGTACCGTTTACGTGTAGCCAGGCTGTGCATTCAGAATTCAGAATCGTGTACCGAGCGTACTTCTAATCTAAGTTTTTGGTAAACAATTTAAATAAAAAAATAAATAAACAATCACGTCACGAAATTACTTGTTGAATTACTGGGATGAAGTAAAAAAGAAACGTTGCCAATATCGGTGGGGTGAGACAAGTTAGAAAGGGCAGCTTGAGCGTATCGACAAATCCCGTAGTACGAAGGTTCTTGGTCCGCCGAAAGATCTGATGCGTCAGCGCGGGTTCTGGTCACGTCACAAAAAAGCTTTCGGTGCTCTTTGCCGCGCGGGCTTACGTTCCGCTAAATTTAGCTGCTGAACATACTCAATAGGGAGCTTCGGAACAAGGGTCCCCCAAAGCCTCGGGTCCCCTGATTTGGTTGGGAAACCGCACTGCGCATGCGTAGAACCACTGCGCTTGTGCACCGCGACGCCCCAAGCTTTTGGACGGACCCAATGCGTTGAAACCCTTTGTTCAAAAACTCCCTATTTTAAGTTAAAACGTGAGCGCGTCAGTCAAGGCACACGCGCACTGACGCAAAGGGATTGTTCTTTTGGTGTCAAAGTGTAGAGTGACGGACATTGATTATACGTCACTAACAGGATAAGAACTGCAAGGTGGTTCTTCGGTTGCCCCCGCCTCCAGCGCGAGCTTTTTATCTTTGATGAGGCTTCGGCGTCTCGTGAGGTTTGAGCGTGTACGAGCAGCCAAAGCATGGCGGAAGGCGCAACGAGCTCGTGCTAGAGGCCGAGCTTCCGAGAGGACTCCTGTAGGTCTCAGCCTTTCAGTTACTATTCGGGACTCAAGCGACCTATAGGGGACGCCGCATTCGGGCAAATATGGCGGTCTAACGCATGCTGTGCCCTGCTATGCGCCAGCTCAAAGCACAACGCTGGGGCATCAGCAAGCGAGCGTTGGACTCAAAATGGTTTGCCCCGCTTTTATCCTCCACGTTTCGAGCCTGCGTAGATGTGTTGGTGTACGTGTGCTTTAAGAGACTTGACCTTCTTCGAGGAGGCGATCAAGGGACTGCCCACTCTCATTCTACGGTGCTGATGAACTGGGCCGGATTAAGGAATTTTGGGGCCTTGGGCTAAGGCTGTTCACGAGGCCCCTACTGATGATAATATACTGAATATGATGACGATGGTGGTTGCGGCGGCAACGAAAATAGCCGCCTCGGTGGCTCCGAGGCAAAGCGCCGGCCTACGGATCCCCAAATGGCCGGTTCGAATCTCGACCCAGGTGCCCGCAATAGGATGGAGGCTTATTGCGGAGAAAGCGCCGTGCAACCCAGCTTTCGGGGGCACGTCAAAAGATCCCCAGGTGGTCTAAATTAATCCTGAGTCCTCCGCTGGGGCGTGCCAGATGCCCGTCGTTGGTTTGGAAAGTAGAGCCCCCGAACTTGATTCTGGTAACGACAATGACGGCAGTATGTGTATTTCACCACCTTGTGAATTATAAATATCGTTTATTTTATGGTACACATTGGAAGGTTTCTATATATGTAGCTGCTATAATTAGGAAATTCAGGTTTCACTGAGTGGAAATGAAGCCGATGCGATTGTGGATTAGATGCTGTTTCGGAAATAGTCAATCGGTCACTAAGACGTATAAATCGAAAATAAATAAACAATTCGGGAAAATGTTAAGAGTTGTCGCGCACATTTAGAAGCTCCAGGGAGTCTCGTAAACTTCCGTTGAAATGTTGAAAATGTAGACTCCGCGTTCCTATGAACTTGTTTGATCAGGTCTACAACCTTATTTATACAGTACGTGTCTCTGCCGACTTGCATAAATTCAGCACGATGTTAAGTTAGAGAGATGATACGAATGGCTCCCTTTATGTCGACTGGTATGATTACCTGGTCACAAATTGCATTAATCAGTAACCGAAAGGACACCCGCATAATTTCCATTAAAAGAAGAACAAACATTACGCTGATCCTAACGACATGCATCGCGAGTCGCAACTCGAAAACTGTCCCGAGAATATAGTGTTTTTATTCTAATAATTTCTCCAATTGATTGGAACTTGTCTAACTAGCTTTTTTTTATAATTAATGACTGACTTCAAAAGTAATCTTGGTCGTTACAGTACTTAGCGCTCAAGCCGTTTTGAAGCCGATGCAATAATAACTGATATTTCGTGTCCAAAACTAACACACTGCATTCACAATTGCAGCGATATTATCACGAGATGGCAGGAAAAGTGTTGTCTCGCACTGGTAGAGCAGATACAGGCTCCAGAGCAGTGGCTTGCAGTCACTGGGCGCGCTAAGGCCACTCTCCTTCACAACTACTCCGACGCTCCGAGTTTCATACTCCGAGCGCAGCAACTAAACAACGCATGGCGTACAAGAGCGCGACACACCGAGGCTGCGTTCCAAATCTACTCGAATAGATCAGAGTTACCCTGGCGGATTATGTCACGTGGCAACAAAAATAGAGAAACGCTGGACGTGGGTGAGTTTTCGCACGCTAAAGTACAGAACCTTTACCCTAGCGTGAGATCAAGCAAATTTTGAAACACTGCCCGAAACTATCGGCGAGCCACACGAGCTCCTTCCGACAGCACGGTTATCACGAACCCAGCCTTTCTTGGATGCGGGTGGCAGAAGCCGAAATTATTTCGAAGATAAATTCATTAGGCCGGTGTGGAGTGGCAGAGTCTAAAATAAAAAAAAACGGCGACGTTATGAAGTTTCTACGAACGTTTTAATATTTCTGAAAGATTAGAAGACTCGCTTCATGCACATATATGGAAAGTTACCTTCGCCGATCTATTTATTGACCATGCATGCTGTTCCGATTTAAATTAAAGACAACATTCTTGAACCCGTTCGTCGACGCTTGAAACCCTCAAATTTGTCAGAGATACCGTGGTTCCGTCTCGCAGCGCGGGACGAAAGCTACGCCGTTACCGATTCACCGTGTTTTGATAGCACGTCAATTCGTTTTAGAAGGTATGCATGTCCAAACCTTTCCCGCAACGCTAACTGATGTTTCGGCCTTCCAATCTAAGTATCTTTATTCGCAGCAGCTGGGCTAAGCATTCTAAGCAGGGCAGCAGTACGACTGTCTTTTCATCACAACTTTTCTGTCGTCGAGCTATCGGCACGCTCGTTCGATAGATCAATTCATTTTCAGGCAAGACGCACAAGCAAACCTTTTTGCTCGACGCTGGCTGATGTTTACGATTTCCAATCTAAGCAATATAAAAGGGGCAGAGCGGTCTGAATGTCTCCTCATCTCGGCAACGTTTCTGTCGATGTGCTATCGGTACGTTACCGTTTCACAGATGAATTTCTTTTTCAGGCGAGATGCACGAACGAACATTTTTCGGAAAACTAATTGCTGTCCTGGCTTTCAAGTCAAATCGTTTTTACCGTCTGGATTAAGCACTAATCAACTGAAAAGGGGCGGCGGTCCGGCTACACCTCTCGTCTCGACGGCGTCAACGGTCTCAACAGCAGCGCAGCCATCTTGTTTGTTTACATGACATCCCGGGGCGCGAAGAAGTCAATTGCGCTCCGAAAAATTATCGGTGCACGAAGAGCGCGCTCGAGTGTCAGTCTCCGGTTGCACTCCTGTCCGTTTACTGAAAGGAGCGCCAAACTCTCGCGCTCCGGAGCACGGACTTAAAGGGCAACTCCGGTCCATACTTTCGATTTTGGTATTATGACTGTTTTTAGCCCAGTCAGCGTCCTTGAATTGCAAGGTGTAATTTGTTTCTCGTTATTGGGCGTAGTTTTAAAGATATCGACGCCTCGAAGTTTTGTTTGGGGCGCGGCCAACAAAACCAAAACTAGCCGCTCGAGGCCCCGGCAACACTGGAAATCAGCCGCTATGTGAACGTGACGTCAAGATTGTTCTCGTTCAACGAGTACGCAGGCCTAGCCGCACCTATCTCTGTTGCGCTAGCCGTCTAAAGATAGGAGATAAGCTGATTTTGTTCTATTCCTGTATACGTGGTAGTTATCCAGCATATGAGAGTGATACCCCTGTCAGACGGGCACCTCAAATGACATTTACCCCAAATGACATTCAGTATAAATGTCATTTAGGCAGTGTCACACAGCAACTCAAAAGACATTTGACTTAAATGACATTCGAGCTCAACTGAGTTCTCCCAAACTCATTTACGGCTCGTAAATGTGTAGTCTCGTCAACAGCGGTCAGCGCAAGTTCCGCGAATTGAAATAAAACATTGTAAATAATGTAAATACAATTGAAAACAATGCTTGTAGCAATTATTTTTAGAAAAAAATGCTTATAACATGTATATCTCGCACACCTTTTGCGATATATTTGTTTAATATACTCGCGGTCTCAGTTGCGCGTCAGGAACGCGACCCGACGTTCCGGCAGTTCCGGATCCATCGCACTATGATCATTGTCGTCAGCAGGCTCCATCACTACAGGGTCACGGTCTTCGCTTGAATCAATCGCAGACGTAAACGTCAACGGGGTATACGAATTCGGCGAAGAACGAAAGAGCGCGAGGAACAACGGCGAGCAAGATGCACGGATTTCCGAAAGCAGACGAGCCAAGCGGCGGAACGGCTACGGCTACGGATTACTTGGGATTGGTGACGTCGTGTCATAGTTGCCGCAATACACCTTGTCTCCGTCAGAACGTGTACTTATTTTTCATCACCGTGTTTGAATTCTATGTTCTAAGAATTCATTACATTTTATTTACTTAATAAACAATAAATTGAACACTAGTTTGCCGGGTTAACAACAAACCGCTATCGTGATAGACATCACCTAAATGACATTTGAGTTGCCCGTCTCACACGACACGACTTAAATGTCATTTGAAAATCCTAAAGGCCTTTAGCGTAAATGACATTCAAGGTGCCCGTCTGACAGGGGTATTAGTGCGTATACCCAAAAGCTAGCGACCGGAAAACCCGTGAACTCGTTCGTTGCCGTACTCGGCGGCCGCCGCCATGCGTGGGCTATGCCGTACTCGTCGCTTGTATAGCCAAAAGCTAGCGACTGGAAAACGAGAGAACGCGTTCGGTGCCGTACTCGGCGGCTGTCACCGTGAATGCGGTCTTCTGTTGTCGTCGCGAGGCCTAAAGTGTCATCGAGACTCCGTGGATGGAGCGGCGTTGTTCTACGCCGCGCTGCCAGTGAAGTACAGTACTGGGGGCCCTCTCGCTTTCGCGCTGCGAGTCAGTCACAGACAGGAAGTTCTGACTCCTCTGAGGCTCTCCGGCGTAGGCCGCGACGCCCGAACACACGTGTGCTGGGCTGTACACGTCTGTTTTTTTGTTCTTTTTCCTCTGGCGCGTAAAAACCGAAGTCCAAAGCCCACTCGTCAAACAGCGTTCACCCACACCTTCTCCAATTTCCGGTCCGTTGGAAACTTGTGAAAAAGCACCTCCTAATTGCGCAGCGGGTTGTTTGAGCAGCCCACAACGCTAAAAGTTGTACTCGGTATCTTTCGAGGAACAGCAGGGCAGTCTTGGTTGCACCGAGTTGCTCGCTAAAACGAGTCTTGGAGTCCTCACAAGCAAATAAACAAAAGGCTATACCGAAGCTACACAGGCTAGAGATAAAATCAACGGCTAAACACGCCAATCACAAGCCGAGGTAGCGGTGGTAGCGGCTCAAAGAAGCGCACTCCGCGCAACGTCCGGGCCGGAGGAAAAAAGGGAACGATACTGACGTCACGACCCAATGTTGCTTTAGCGACCGGCAACCCGCTGGCCGCCCGCTAAAGAGCAGCGGCTCGCGGCGGGTCTCATTTTTATTATCGGCATTAGTTGAGAATGCGGCGTCCCACGGACGTAATTTTTTTGGCTGCGGTGGTATTTTGTGTTATTACACCGATAAAAGTAATTTATTTCATTTTGAGGTTTGGCCGAAGTTGCCATTTAAAGCGCCCACTGTCTCTCGAAAACTTTTGGGAACATCTTAAGAACCTGCTCTTTGAAACGCCTGTTAATGGTTAGAAAGGATGGCTTCGGGAGGTTCACCAATATATATATATTTTTTTCCCTCTTTTAGACCTGTCGTTTTGGAGGAAACTTTCCATATGAAACTACGCTAAAAGACAAAAATAAGCAAAAATAAGGTGTAGCATGTATGTTGCTCCTATAGCCTTCGGGAACACTTGCTTGCCTTCCAACCCGCCATCGTCCGTAAAACGCATCGAAGGAGCCCCAGTACAATAGAGAACTCCGTGTCCCTCCTTCCACCTGTCTTCAATTAGAAGAGACTTCAAAGGGACCGCCAGTGTCGACAGCTTTGCTCTCTCCGACAAGAAAGGTGGAAGACAACGCTTACATTTTGTTGCTCTAGCGCAGTTTATTACAACGAGTTCACAAACGCCAGCTCGTCTAGAGAAGGGAACTTTATGGCATCATTGTTTTCCCACTGAAGAAAAAGAGATTGGAAGGGGGGGGGGGGTCAATGCCAGAAAGCCAGGGACCAGAGACTCCTTTTAGTTTTGTTCCTTCTTTAGCTGTTCTGAACTGAGAGCGACTAAAATTTTTCCAAGTTTCCGGTGGCCGACACGGGGCCCCTGACAGCCTGGAGCCCTGGAAGCAGCCCCTCAGACCGTATTCTTTCATCCGGCCCTGCTGAGGAACGTTGATGAACGCGGAATAACTGCTTCACGCGGTTGCGTAGGTTGCATGCAGAGCGACTTTGGAACAAGCTGATACTACAGTTACAATAAAGTTACCGGGGGTTCTGTAGCGCAAACCACCGACAACATGTAATCACGGAAACCACAAGAGACGAGCAGAAATCGCGAAAGGACCTGTTCCAGCCAGTTCATTGTTTGCCCGCTAGGAGCCGTCTGTTTTGCTGGAGTCGCGAATAGTTGAATGAAAGGTAAATTAAGATGAAAAATAGAGCAATTTCCCATAGATGAAATTATGGCACGTTCACACTGGAAGCGGATCCGCAAACGCAAAGCTGATCCGCAAACTCGAAGCGGATCCGCGCGTTCTCAACCGCAAAGCGGCTGAGATCGAGCGGTTGGAGCGTGTTTTTGCCAACTGCTTCGGGACCGATTTCTCCCAACCGCTTTCACGAACCGCAAAGCGGCAACCAATCGGAACGCGACGCTGACGTAACGTCAGTGTCTTTTCAAACAAGACGGCACCTGTCGCTGGTGAGGCGTCCAAGGCGCTATGGTCCTAGCGTTACAGCAGACAAATCAACGGAGAAACGTGATGTTCTCGTTCGTCACTTGAGTCCGCCGCGCAAAGATTCGCGCCGGTGATTTGCTTCGGGTAAACGTTTATTTATTATTCCGGGTACCACAGCCCGATGCTCGCTGTCTTGCTAGTCTCTCCCCGTAGAAAGTCGGAACCCGCCCCTGAGCGACCGAATTGTCAGCTTTTGTACCTACTAAGGTAGTCACGTGAACTATTGAAAGCTTTTGACACCGTGCATGACCACCACGAAGGCCGATAGAGACGCCGTGAGCCTGATTGAGTAGCCAACGCACTACCGTGGAGCGGGAAGGGTACCTGCGCTAGCTCGACCGGTAGCGAGTACTAACAAAAGAAATAAAGGAACATACTCAAAAAATAAAGTGTACGTACCAGACGATGCAGAGGTAATCTATACGGCGATTATTTTTAATGTCAAACAAACAGTAGACTCGATCGACGTGCGAGTGACGAGAGGAGTCCACCACCAACGAAGCCACGACCGAATATCACGAAACACATTCCCCCACACCCCGGTCCACCCTGCCCGGGGCCACCATTCACAACTTCTAAAATGATAAGAGCGAACAACGAGGAGGACAACAAGGTCAGCTATTCACGGGGAAAGGGTCCACTTTGAAGAAAAGGTCGGGAAATCCTGTTCTGAGTTGGCAAGGCGCGCCTAGCTGGGCTTTGCTTCTAGGTGAAGTCGAGGGAAGCACAGGCGAGTTTTGCCGGTCCATGTCTTCTTTTTCGCTGTCTCAACTCGTGATGCGTGCGAACATCCAGAAGAAAAATCTTCAGGGTGCCAAAACTACGATACGAAAACAGCAAAATTTTGGCTTTGAATTGTGGACTAAAGTGGATTTTGGATTGTAAAACAGGGTTGCCAGACGCAACTCTCAAAAGATCACGCGTTATCGCCGAGAAACCTCCAACCGCCTCTGGGTGTGTCTGAACGGGATCGCTCGCGAACCGCATCCGCAACCGCTTCGTGAACGCGGATCAGCTTCCAGTGTGGATGAGCCATTGGTTTCATTTTCTGACTAAAAGTAGGATCAGAATGCGGTGAGAAAATGCTTAATATGCAATGAATCCTATTAAGGCAATGCCACGCTCTTACGAGAAATAAAGTATAGAGGTAATTTTTGAGAACGAAATAATGTAACGGGGGAACAAAAAGATTTTTACAAAATTACTTCCTCCTCTGGTATAGCTCAAGATACTACACGGTGGCGTACTCAAAACCCACAGTCAAAGTGGCAAGCCCACAACATAATGTTTACTTCCAATCAAATGTGTGTAATCATTTGAAGCGCATGTTCCGCGGTGTCGCCAGTTTCATTATAATGCAGCTTTTTCAAAGATCATGCGCCTGCATTTTTGTCGGCATCACACAAGGGTACCGAGTCAACGAACGCAAACAAACAACTACTGATCTCCTGTGTGACCATAGGACATGTTGAACTAAAATGACAAGAATAGGGGGAAAAAAACAGGACATAAACAGTGGTTATGCATTGCTGCCTAAATCGTTATGGGGGCGGCGTATGATGCCATATGTCGAAGCACCGGGCCTACTTAGTGTACAATTTCCACTACAACGAACCCAAAACCGAGCTCTCACCCAAGCCACGTTGATGAAGTCGTTCTCTTCAAACGTCTTCAGGAGGGACTTGACGGAAAGCTTCATGATCTCCATGGAGGGGCCGTGCATGCTGCCGCTTCTGCAGAAGTCGGAGGAAACAAAAACACAATTGAAGAAAGAAATTTACATCATGAGATTATTTGTGCTTTTTGACGCATAAAGCCCGAACTACAGTAATTTAATAAATAGATTGCAAAACAATAACACCAATAACAATAAAACTATTCCTGACATGGAAAGCAATAATGGAAAGTTTCTTGCTCTGACGTAAAATCGATAGCAAGATCAATCGTAAAGAGGCAACAAAGCACCTTTTCGTCACAGTTGGACTAGTTGACAGGGGCAACGAACATATCATTACACGTGCCTATAACTAAGTAATTCAAACGTAGCATAACAATTAGGCAGTACCCGGAGACCCATATACAGGCATAATAAAGTTTATTCCTCCTCCTCCTCCTTATGGCATAAATGATTCCAATATCGCATAATCAGCAGAAAGATTAGAATATTATCGACTCACATTTCTTCTTCTTCTTCTTAAAAACAAAACAAAACAAAACAAAAAAACACGACTATTTCTTGCGTGTCCCGAAAAGGATCTGCGGCACGCAGTTACATTGCCGCGTTTAAAATTAGCGGGTTTGTGTCCCGCTAGTGGACGGCGTTGAATTGACACTATGACGTCACGTGACATTGTGACATCACTTGACTTCCCGACGTCATGTGACATCCTGATATCACGTAACACCATGACCTCACGTGACATCACAACGTCGCGTGGCACGAAATTCCGTCGAAATTTAAAAGGAAATTTGTAAATTTGGAACTTGACGTGACATCATGATATCACAGTGTCACGCCACTGAATTTAGAGGAAAAATGTCTTTGCTAAATTTAGGATTCTACGTCGAGCACACAGCCAAACCCCAGGATCCGCTGCAAAATCATTGTCAGTAACGGTTATCGTCGTAAAAGGAACTCACGTGTCCATTAGTACAATCACATCTTTAGGCGAACTTGAGCCGTCAATAAACCTGGAAGAGAAACAAAGCAAATAAAGCGGCGTCATTTACTGGAGTGCAGCATAAAAGTGCAGGCACATATGTGCAGTAAAAACGGCCCTCGAGCGACAGTTGTTAAAAACGGTTGCCCTGCGCCTGTTCTCATCGCGCTTGGGTTTGCCGTCCAACATATCCGGTGGGCGATAAAGTAACCGACTTCTTAGCATTACTCGCAAATAATTTTAATTCCTCTAGATAGCAATTGGCACGTAAAAGCTGACCCATGGCAAAGTAAGAAACCAAGTATTAGTATGTCATTTATTATGCCAACCAGAGTATAATTGTCGATACGAAACTTCGCTGCATATACTGGGTATCGCGGCTAGTGCTGGTGAGAACAACAAACTAATATTTCGTACCAAGTCGCCCAAATATGTCCAAATGATTCATAATCGCTTGGACGCTATTAGCACCGAGATGTTTCAGTGGCGTTCTCTCATGGTTTCCTTTCGCAACTTCATGAACGGGATAACCTCGCTGTGATTGGAAGGATTTGCCTCGTTTCCTTTCGTGACATCACGAACGGGATTTGCCTCGCCGTGATTGGCATAACTTGCCTCGCGGCGAACCGGCGACTGAGCAGGAATTATCATAATGCAGGAAGCTGTGGTTTCGCCAATCGCGGCTTCAACCACAGCGCCGCTTTTCGTCGCTCACGTCGCTAATGGACTGCGTGGTAACCTTAACGAGATGAACGCGATATTGCAACTAATCGAACGGGGTTCTCACCAAGGCCTCATTCGGACATCGAACAGGTCTGGCTTTCCAGGGGCGACCTTCCAACGATTTGCTGAAACGAGATAAGACCAGCAATAGGGTCAGCTGTAAAAGCAAAGCAACACAACCGAGTCCCAAATGATCTTAGTCAACGCGGAGCTTCAATTAGAGGCCCACTTGGCAGAGTGCCGGAGAAAGAGCCTGCCATGTCAACAAATTGCGACGCGGTCAATTCAGTTAATTACCGGCAGTTCTGCTTAGCCCGCCCCTCATAAGGACATGCAAACGCTTTAATCGGATTTTTCTAAAAGGCAAGTAGTGAAATCGATGGAACTGAGACGCTCGACACGGAAGCGAATGGATACTTTTTTTTTATTCCTGCCGCTCAATCGAGAACTTTTATCTGCCTGCGTACGATAGCGTAATATTTTATTTCTCCAGTTTTATACCGCAACATTCTTCTCGTCTCTACAGAGTGACTGGCAATTTAAGAAATGCGGGAAGTGGTGAGTCCTGGGCAGCAAATTATCATTCCCCAACAAATAATGTTGCGGCGATATGAGCCTACAAAAACGTAAAAGAAGAAATCTAAAAAAAAATAAGCGCAGTCATGATAAATTACGTCCCATGTTTCTTAATGCTGAATGTGAACGCGTTGGGGTTGCATCTTTGAAAACATGGTCTTCCCGTTGACGAGTGGCAGAAAATACGTAGACCAGACAAAAAGATGTGTTCCCGAAAGATTACGCGAACACAACCAAAAAGTGAGCAGCCATAGAGATGGCCGTTTGTCGATGCATTGTCATGACATCGGATGAAAAGGTTTGTTGACCATATGCACGATTATTAGCAGGCATAAATATAAAATGGCAAGATAAATTCTAGAGGCAAACATAATCAAAAGTCATCGCGACGAATGCGTCAGCGTGGCTTAAATCGATCCGGTAGATAAAGAGACACGGTTCTTGCGAGCAGCAGCGGGTTAAGGTGTAGCCACACGACGGACCAAATTGCTGGTTTGGACCGCGGGCCGCGCATCACGTGATCTTACGTCACCGGTTTTCGAGGTCCGCCGGCGGTCCACGGCCGGCGCTTCTGAGAAATGCCAAGCGACTTTTCTCGCCCGGACCTTGGCGGCGGACCGCGGCGTTTTTAGTATAATTGAAGCGCTAAGTCTGGCAACAAGCTGACTTTTGTTGTTTGGATTGGAATCCAAATCCAAAGTCGTTTTCTTTTGGCGCCAACTGTTGAAGACGAGAAGACGAACTTTTGTTGTGCGACGAAAAGAGTTGACTATGCAGACCAAGATCTTTCCTCCACATCCAGGGCTTCATCCAGCATGCCCATTTCGGTTCACTTAAGTCCTCCTCATCCTCAATAGTCAACGCCAGGACCACCGCAGCCAAACGTCTCTTTCGTTCAACCTCCATCTTGGCTCCTTACAAATAGCCTCAAAGCAGATCGCTGCATGCGTTTGGCGGAGCTGTGAGGTCGAGGGTTAGACCGGCCCGTTCGCTCCGTCGTCTGCTCTTTTGGTCCGCCGTGTGGATGCTCATTGCAGCCGGGCGGCCCGCGGGCCGCGCATCACGTGATGAATCGGTCCGCGGCCCGGTCCGTCGTGTGGATACACCTTTACGGGATTGGTCGAGTGGCGCGATAGCAGAGAGCATATATCCCCGTCTATTTCTGAGGCTGAAGCAGTTGGAGTGAGCGCGTTGTGCTGTCTTGTTCTTCCCTCTTGTCCGCGTCTATAAGCACAACCATATATGTTTCGAAAATTGCTCGCTCTGCCTCGTTAAAATTTACCCGTTTTTTTCATATTTTGTTCAGATTTTGAGTTTTGTTACTAGTTGATGGACGGTATAGGGTGTTTTTATGTTAACCTTAACCTGGAATTAAATTTATTGTGTTGCGTCTTCACCCGCCCTCAGCCACAGCCAGCTTTAAGGAACAGTAAAATAATCTCACCTTTGGTTAAATACTTGTTACACCCAAGGCGCGATAATTATAATGTATAAAATTAGTTATTTTTTATCCCGGCGCATTATCTGTTCCGGAGTTGGCAATGCACACAGCGAGCAGACGACGCACTCCGTCGTCGGTTCTCTGCGTCCACGGAGAGATGGCGCCACAAGCTACAACAATCGTTAACTTAGTCGTCTGCTGCTTATCCTGAAAAGTTTGTTGGTCTCGTTGTACACAGGAAGGGAAGAGCGCCTTAATATTCCACCAGGTAAAATGCACCCTCTAAATGCACGCTCGGTAAAAGTTGGAGTATTTTACGCGCAAGCCCTGATTTTCCCGACTGGCTTTACAGCGCAAGGATCCAATTGAGACTCACTACACATTATGTGAAACAAGTTTTAAAAATAATTTCAAGGTTCAATTTAACATGAAATTACCATAGTTGATAATGCATCAAACATCTAAAAATTCCAACGTAGAAAGGACTCTGTATGGGCGTGATGATAGTGTGCCCACCTGGCATCAAGCTGAAGAACTCAACAGATCACGTCCTACCTGCTTCTCTGATTCAAGGGTTCCTAGTTAATTAAAATTGCGAGATATTTTATATATATATATATACATATAAAATTATGGACAGACTAATGTATTTGTTTTACTCATCTTTAGACTATGCAGAAAATGTTTTCCTGTTTTAAGTGAGTTGGGTCAATATCTCATTAGTCGAGACGGCAGTTGAGTTCAATGAAAAGCATTCGGACGCAACATTATTTGATAAAGTGGGGCTCTTGCACAAATGACGTTGATTTTTAATTTTTTTAAAGCTAATGATTGCCATAGCCTTGGGTAAAAGTATTTATTGGAAGATGTTAGGTTGGAGTAAATTTCTTTTATTTTCAGAGTAAAAAAGCATGTTTTTTTAATAACCGTTTCAAATTTCACAACTGTTAATTCATTTGTTGCAACGCTATATTACTAATTAAAATTGTATACAGTTTGGTAGTCGCTCTTGTATATATATA
>JAZHYW010033460.1:0-17365 GCA_037355805.1 Ixodes ricinus
TGAGCACCAGTGGCTCGCTGGGCAAGTCGTAACACTCAGCTTTCACGGAAGCCGGTAGCACGCACAGCATAGCAGCACCTTGCCATGCTTGTGGGAAGTTCCAGCTCCTGGTTCAGCGTCACCAAAAGGGTAATGGGAAGGTACCACGACCAGCATTCCTCTACAGTTCCTAGCACATCTTTTTCTGTAAGCCGCGTGCTTCCACTGTAGCAATCGATCAAGGTGACCGTCACTAAACCGAATCCTGCATCCACGCTTTACATATCTGCAAATCTTGCATTTGCTTTGTTGCAGAACTGTTGTGGGATACGTCTCGTGGAGTGAATGAAGGTGCAGTAGCTTAATCGGGACCAAGTGCCCTGTTTGAGAACCACACTGCGAGTTGTAGCAACGCAAACCAGGGTGTGCAGGGATGAGGGTTCGTCCGGGAGGGCCATTATGGTGGAACACGTAAGACAGTGTCGCTGGTTGAACGGGCAGGCCAGCGTACGGTGCCCGTACTCGAGACAGTTGTTGCAATGATCGGCTCGAGGTTTGTGGGGACGGCAGCGAAATTCGAGGCGGCGGTAGTACACTGTGTAAGGGACCTGGGTTCCGATGAAGGTGATGGTAGCTGAACCTGTTGTGGCCTCTACGGGGATTTCCACGTCCTGGCTTAGGATGGACGCAGATATATTGCGTGAGCTGCGAAGCGGTGGTGTCGGCTGTAGCCATTTTCGAAGCAGAAACGGGCGTGCCGCTCGCAGAACGAGACTCGAATGAGCCGATCTCTCGGCGGACGTGCTGCGACGGGCCGACGGGGCGAGGTGATGTTTATACCAGGATCACGTGCAGTTTTACGGAGCCCGGAGAAGACGTCCGTTCTCGTCGGAGGTTCGCAGCAGTCTCCGGACGCTCAGGTAAGAGCGTTCACATCGAAGAACTCACCATTGAAGAGGGGCTACTGAGGTTGTAAGAGCCACTGGTCGTAGTGATCGCATTCCAAAGACACCGCGTTGTCTTACCGGCTACGTCATGTAGGGCTGAAGCCAGGGCTGGGGGATCTATCGCCGGAAACGTGGAGGCACCAAGCAAAGATGTGAGGCTTGCCGAGTCGGTTCGTGGGTGCCGATGGCGTCCGAGAAACTCTAGTAGGGGCCTTGCTCCCAAGAAGACCGGATATTCTTTCGGCGAGCACACAATACTTAAACTAAATGCTTGTGGCTGATGCGGATCGCAGGAGGGGATAACAGGACAACCAATGCACAGTATATAGGTCGAGCACGGTACATGGGACAGTGATGGTCGCCGCCGTGTTAAACTGAAACGAAGCCAAGCTACAGTTTAGTTCACAATGCACTACAACATGGTTTTATTAAAATTTGTTATATAAATGTTAAAATACCTTTCTGTATTTGAAAGTTTAATTTCAGTCGACTAAAACAAGAACATTCATGTTGCGCACAATGATCTTGGTCGGAACCAACGAGCATCGCCGCATCGCCATCGTCATCGTAACAAAACGCAAAAACAAAGCAAGTTTGCAAACTTTCGGGCGCTTTAGTAATGTTGGGCCCCCTCAAGCTTTCGGAAAGTAGAGCATCGAAGCAACGTTCTTGGAAAAAAGGAAGTGTCTTAGGTGTCGGCGTGTCCATGGAACCAGCTGTGGAGTTGAGTCTAGTTGGTGAGTGCTCGCCCATTCGTTTTACTTTTTCAATCCTTTGTGTTGGAGCGTTTATGACGTGTTCTTGTGTGTGCAGACGGCGTGAAAGCAAACGTGTGCGGTGCCTTGCGCACACGTGCGTTTTGCATGGATGACCATCGAGCTTTTGCCAAGGGATGTCACGAAACCGATCTGTCACTAAGCGAGCAGTCAGATTGCGGGAACGCGCACCCAGAGGCAGAGGTCCCACCGGAGCAGGGGCAGGCCGATGGAGGCCCTTGGTGTTTGTATCGGAGCTTCATCTCGTAGATCGGCGGACAAGGCTTGACTTCCTGCCAAATCGGGTGGCGGCCTGAGTACCGCCTAGCTAGGCGGTGTGTTTTGCGGAACCCATGACTGCTACAAGGGTAACCTGTTAGCGTGCTGGCGCTCGTATTCGCTGTCCACTGTGGGAGGTTGGATTCAAGTTCGTTTTGTCCTCGGAGGCTTGCTCGAAACATTGCGTGACGTGCGCCTTTAGGGGTAGCGGTCTGTATTGATGATGTTGTTTGCGGCAGAGTATATAGAAGTTCTTTCTCGACTGGGGTACGGACTTTCTATACAAAATCCTGTATATAGTTGCGCTCATTTGCTAATCCTCTGGCAGTGCCTGGTTAGTGAAGGTTGGAAGGAAAAACAACAGCGCGCATTGAGTAGTGACAAAGAAACAGAAAAAAAGGTGTTTTAAACAACTTCCTTGAAAGTCCATGAACTGATTTTCAAACTACCTCCTCCTCAGTTCATAAGCAAAGCTAGAAATCATGTGGTCGTATTTCACCGGAACCCAAAGTTTTCCTAGCAGTCTGAGAGTCGGCAAGGGCAAAGCCCTCGATACAATTCACGCTTCACATTTTCGCAAGTGCCGACAACCATAAAGTATAAACCGCATGCAAGCAATTTAGCGAGCGACGAGACAAGTGATGTCAACCCTGATTCGCTATCGCTAGATCAGCCGCACGACAAGGCGAACCACACGAAAGCGACGGGAGCAAGCGACTAAGGCGATGAGCAACGTTTTCCGCAAATCAAAAAACTGAGCAACGCGACAAGCAACAGTGAGAAACCTCCTTCGCTTGCTAAATCGCGTACAGGCGGTTCAGCCTTAATTGTGTGAACTCGAGAGACAGTGCAACTCACTTCCAAGTGCCTTTCATTTCAGGGCTACACAGCCATTTGCTTCCAAATGCTGCATGGGCCTCATGCGCTGGCACTTTGACACCACTTACGAAGCTAACACAGACATATCCAGGGTTTAAGGTGGGGTTAGCCATCCTACAAAATGGTGCTGCGTAGTTAATTTATATCAAGCTCAAAATGAACAGTACTCTTCATTGATGGCTGATTGACACGACGGATTGATCATGTCCGCGGTTCGTCCGTCTCCCAAGCGCATCCACACGAAGGAACAGATGCGCAAATGACAACCAGGACGAACCGAACACGTTTGCGACCCTATAGTGCCGTGACACTCTAACATTGCACGATCACACTGTGGCACCGCTGTCCAAGATTGAAATCGACATTTGCTACTTCGAACAAGAACTGTGTGCCGTTGTTACGTGCAGAGCGAGACATAACACCATGATAAGCTTAGTGCGAAGCGCCACTATACTCCGTGACAACTTTTCTTGGCATTTCTGGGGAGAGGAGGAGAGCTTGCGCACAGCTTTATTCAGCGCACGAAATGGGAGAGGGAACGCGTGCCTGTACCTTCCACTGCATCGCCAAGGAAAGTTGTCGTTGTTAGCTTTACTAAACCAAGGCATGACAGAGACTCGAGCATGGTCCTGCCCGAGGAGGCTTTGGCGCAGAGGCGGCGAAGTCCTGGGCTCGCAAAGGGGCATTTGGAGATGCCTTCACTCACTATGCGCACGCGCCTTCAGTACACCACAGCCACAAGAAAGGTCTTACTGGGTGAAAGGTTGATTAGAGATTCAAAGTGATTGCGGCGTGGTAGACGCGTTTCGACAGAAGCTTCTGGACGCAGATGAGTACCAGAATCTGTGTCATGTCAGTCGGGCAAAGGTCCTCATACAGTGATGTCTCGTCAATATGGACGCCTCCGTTCCCCCAAAAAATCGTCCATAATGTGAGTTGTCCATATTAACGAGACAAAAATGCATGTATTTTCCCCGTTTGTTCCCAAAAATGGTGTCCATATAGCGGGGTATCCATATTTACGGGTTCCATATTAACGAGACATGACTGTACCAACCTTTTTGGTATGAGAAATTAAATGAAAGAATGTTTTGTTGCATTAGTATGGGTCATTTTTCTTTAAAAGTCTTACTTGCAACTTTCAGTAAAACAAGTATTAGAGACCAGCTGCCCTCACAATCATGCCCCCCCCCCCCTTTGCTGTCAGTGAGCAACCTAATAGCCTTGGGCTTTTCTAGTAGCAATTAGCGGTTTTTTTACATGTGCAAAAGTGAAAAGTATGCTGCTGCCATGTTTGTCAGTTTTGTAACTCTTTATTCCCTCAGTCCGCAAATTTGTCTTCAGCTTGGTTCACGTGCACAGTACATTCATGGCATCTTGTATCCAAAAATTTCTATTGTGGCGTGTGTGTGTGTTGGGGGGCGGGGGGAGGGGGAGGGGGGGGTTACTTCGCTGGTTTAGTTGGTAGGCAGGGGATTGCGACAAAGAAGGGTAGATGAAATACAACCTTTATCTTTACTATGAAGACCTTTTAACACAGGACTGACGAAGATATGAGAACATGAAAAGATATGATATGAAACTGGTTGTCCTGTGCTAGTCCTCCGTGTTTTATTCTTTCAATTTTATGTATTCATGCTCAACCCGCTCGCCTTCACTAGCCCGTCTTACTCTTGTTACTTTCTGTAACCTAGTCTTGTAATTTAGAATCATTTACTACTACATAAGATACAATGACGTGGAAGGTGCTAGTGCACTTTAACCCTTAGCCGTTTTGGACAAGCCTAGCTCGTCCACCTATAGAGCCGTACCTAAACCATTTAGGATGAGTGTAGCTCATCCGCGCACCATACCTTGCCCCATGTTTCTTTTTCGGCATCCCAGGTTTGTTCCGACCATAGTTTTCGTTGCTGCTCAGAGATGGCAGCACGCATTTTATTATACGCTTTTTTAAGGACGGCGACCGATTGTGGATAAATGTGCGGCCTGGGCCAGACGTGCAATAAAAATTAAAAGAAAACTTAAAATAAAAATCTGAAGGAAAAAAACAAAAAGTTCAGTGGTTAAGGTGAACAATGTGCAACATTTTTATGCAGTTTCCTCGTTTCTTTTAGAATATCTAATTGGATTCGAGACACACTTTACAATGTGCAGGCAATGTCAACAGAAATGTTAATTGAGTGGAGACTCCGCAGCTACTTATTGATCACTCACAAGACGTCCGCGGAACGTCAGCCCCCAAGTGCGTGCACACAGAGAAGACGAGCGGATGACAGCGAGGGCGAAATGAACCTATTCGAGGCCCTGCGATTCCGCAAAAGGCCAACATCGCACTGTGGCACCGTTTTCCAAGGTCAGAAGTGATGTTTGCGACTACAGTCACGGTGCTATCATGAAAACGAATCGAAGTATGCCGCTGTTATATACCGAGCGAGACAAAGCATTGTGACAGGTCTAGTGTGAAGCACCAATAGCTCTACTAACCACATGACACAAGTACAGTCCTGCTCCAGGAGGCTTCAGCATTAAAGCGATGAAGTCTTTGGGTCGAGGAGAGGCATTTGGAAATGCCTTTACGCATTGCTTGCTTGTGCACCACGCTTCATTCAGCACACTAGAGCCGTAAGAAAGGTCTTGCTGGATGGAAGACTGGGTGGACGTGCAGGAAAGATTGCAGCGTGCTAGGCAAGCTTTGGCAGAATCTTCTTGACACCAACCCGGAGGAGTACCAGAACCTGCGGCGCGTCAGCTGGGCAAAGCTCTTGCAGCTTCTTCACGAGTGGAAAATAAGAATGGCTCAACAAAATGAAACAGCGAATGACAAAACACAGTGGTGCACTATCTTTGTTTGGTTTATTCGAAAACAAAAATATTGCTGTACCAAATATTAAGAGCAAAAATATTGCTCTTAAATACTGCATTTAATGTGTTATAGCACTTTAAAGGTAAAAGTAACTTCCAATTTTAAATAATGTTCTTTCTTTAAAGAAACAACTTTTCTCTAATTGTTTTGATCAAGCATTAGTGTCGTAAACTGCTCCTAGCAGCCTTGAACAGTAAAGTTTGCACATCACAAGGATTGCTAATTTTTAGCAATATCTTTTGTCTCTTCCAACTGCACAAAATATGCAGAGGAAGGTGAACAATACTTTCTTTTTACAGAGCCCGCTCTTCAGTTCTGGAGCAATGAGTCAATGCCTGATTCCACAGATGCATATCATGTGAGCACTTCTTAACGAAACAACTTTGCTCTTATTGTTCTAATTTAACACTTGTGTGGAAATCTTGTTTTACTACGGTTCTTGAGGAGAAAACGTGTACAGTATTTCAAATTAATGAAATACTTTATAGGCACCATGTTTAAAGAAACACTAAAAAGTCCCTGAAATCAAAAAAACAAAAAAGTTTAGGGTGGGCACCTTAAATTGGTTTTACATTGTTAAAAATCAGACGCACAAACATTATGAAAAGAAGAGGGGACAGGAAAGAGCGCTTACTCCAACTGAGTGTTTAATGCATTCCCTGAGGAAGACATAATAGAAGAAACTGGACATGTGAAGGTAGAAAGAGGAGGAAGATTAATGTTATAGATTATAGATGCATTAGTGGTGCAGCGATCGATAGAGACGTTATGTCTCGACCGCAAGGTGCACTGATGCTTCAAGCAGCAATTGCCAGGGGGCACTGATAGTACCGCGGGCCACGCGGAGTGGTGTTCGCACTCATATTGATCGTGATAGTACACCATGCTGTTGGGGTTCAGTGCAAAATCTCGGTCCTTTTTCAAGAACATCGCGTATATCATCCGGAAGGGGCTCGCAGCCTAAGAAAGTAACAGACTCACCTTTCCGCTGCATCTTAGATAAGCGTAGGTATTTTAGATGAGAGACGTAAGAGCCCCAAAGACTTCAGTCCTCTGGCTGGCTGCAGTCAGGGAGGATCTGTTTCTGGTGATGTGTTCATCATTGGGGTGCCAATGCCAGCAGGGGCGCTGAGATAGGATCGATAAAACCGGACCTGTCGCCACATCTCGGAACGTAAAATCCTGCACATCCTACACATAAAACAGGTGCATGTGTAGCACCTGTTTTATGCGATATTTTTCTTTCTCAATGTGACAGGGGCATAGCCCAGAACTTCCCCACAAGCCTGGTTACAGTATCTTTAGATACGTGGATGACTATCTCGTTTTACTTTGCATCAGACCTGACCAATACGATTCCGCTACATTCAACATCATTAGCAACACTTTCATGACACAAGTGCAAGGACTCAAGTTCACGCATGAGTAACCAACTAATTGCAAGCTTCAATTTTTAGATCTCCAACTGTCCTTGGAAGAGTCACACACGTGTTGGATCTACTCGCCACGCTCCAAAAAAAGACTCCTACCTTTTGATTCTGCCCACTCAAAGATAATAAAAAGAGGGATAGTGCAAAGTTGCTTCAAAGCGGCCCTGCAGAAGTCCTGTGAATACACGGCCAAGTGTAGTTTCGAAGCACAAGTGCAATGACTGCAGGATTTTGGATACACTAATTCATTAATGTTTGATGTAGCAGAACACCTGACAGCTCCTAAGGGAAGAGGAAAACGAAATTATGAGAAGAAAACATGGCCAACTACGATACCCTACATCCACAACATATCTCCCAACTTGAAACGAATAGCCTCAAACTACGAAGTACCAATGGTATTATCAGCACCTAACAAACTAAAAAAATTGTGTCCCAAGGTTAATGTGCGATATGAAAATGATAAACAATGCACCGTCAATCATACAAATAAGTATGTCATCTGCAACACCAATGTAGTTGGACAATCTGGCCACTGTGTGAATGTGAGACCTCGAGAGCATCACCTTCCTCTTAACTCATCACCATCGGGGCATCTCGCCATACACATCCGGGACTGTCACTGCACACCTATATTCCAACAGACTAAAATCCTCATGCGTTACTATAGAAAGAAATCCAGAGAACTCCATGAAGCAAAAACCATTTTGTCTCAAATGGAAGCTTTGCATAAGCACATCATCAATAGCGTTGTCTGAGAAAGAGATAGGGTACCTTAAGCTTTTTTCTTAACCCATGTTTTCTAACTTTATCCTTGACCTGGTTGCTTTTGTTTATATGTCTATATTTTGTTTTTCTATCACACTCTCTTTCTTTCTTTTTCCTTGCTAGTGTTAAGGGGTGAAGTCAAATTTAATTTTAATTTCTTTAATGCATCTGGGCGGTTCATGATTCAGGCAACGAGTGGCAGTCGTATTTTTTATTTTGCTTCAAATTTTTATATTTTGTGGAGAATGTTCCAAGAAGAACAATACTTTTTATTCTAATGTCCTGACATGATTAGTTCCTGAGAAAAAAAATCTCAAAGAAGCGGGAAAGAACTACGAGGTTTTGAAGATTGTCGTGTGTGGCGTTTTTGAATCACTCTCAATCTCAAAGTATTCAAAAGACAACTTCTATATTTTTTTAGTGTGATATATAGGTATGTAGGTAAACCGACATTATAATTGCTATTTATTATTCGTCGCTCCAATTTTTGTAAAAATCCCCAAACATGCCTCCGCGAACAACTGTGACCTAAATTGGGGATTTTATTTTGAGTCGACTATGTTTGGTATCGCTTTTAAAATATTACCACGTGTAGAACCTTTCATTGCCTTCCAAATGAAGCAAAGTTTGTGTTTTTATCATGTAGGAGTACTGAGAAATAAATTATGAAACAGAGAGGGTTTTCACTTTTCGTTCAACTTCAGCACGCTGTATAAAAAAAAAACCATTTTTAATTTTTTTCTTTTTCTCGCATTGCGTTCTCTTTACACCCTTCTTTTAGCCAGAATACATTCCGTTAATAGTATTTGCCTTGGTTTTGAGTTTTAAGCCTCTAAAAATGCTAAAAAAGAGCAAATGCCGATGGTGGGATTTGACGATTTTCGTGTGTGGCGTTTTTGAACCACTCTCAATGTCAAAGTATTCAAAAGAAAGTTTCAATATTTTTTCATTGTGATATATATGCAAGTCAGTAAAACGACATTCCATCTACTATTTATTATTCGTTGATCCAATCTTTGTAAAAATCCCCAAACACGCCTCCGCGAACAACTGTGACCTATACTGCGGATATTTTTGTTAGTCAACTATGTTTAGTTTAGTTTTTAAAATACTACCACGTCTAGAACCTTTCATTGCCTTTCGTATTATGTAAAGTTTGTGTCTTAATCACGTAGGAGTACTGAGAAATAAATTATGAAACAGAGGAGGTTTTCACTTTTTGTTCAATTTCAGCACGCTGTAAAAAAAGTAAAAAAAAACTTTTTTATTTTTTTTTGCGTTGCGTTTTTTACGTTTTTTCTTTTAGCCAGAATACATTCTGTTAGAGTTATATGCACTAGTTTTGAGTTTTAAGCCTCTGAATGTGCTAAAAAAAGAGCAAATGCTGATGGTGGGTTTATGGGTTATAGCTGTATATTTTATTCTTTATTATAATAATCTATGGGACGTTGAATAAATACTCATATGAAAAACATGAATGTCGTTAGGCGTATAATAACAAGTTTGCAATTCCAAACGTCTAAACCCTATAAAATCGCAACTGCCGGGAGCGGGTTTTCAGACAATTTCTGCCGGTGCCATGATTGGAGGGGCCTCAAGCCTAAACCCTATGTGCTACATAATCTATACTACGTTAGAAATATCAAAGTATAATATTGTAAAACATTAGAGTAAAATACGCTCCCTATTGGAAACCTAGATTTTTAAATGCGAAATTTTATATTTTAATGCTAAATTCATGTTGATAACAGAACCAAATCATTTTTCACCATATTTAAAGGCTTAAAACTCAAAACCAGTGCATATAACTCTAACGGAATGTATTCTAGGTAAAATAAGGGTGTAAAAAAACGCGAAGCAAAAAAAAAAAGAAAAATATTAAAAATGTTTTTTTTTATACAGCGTGCTGAAATTGAACGAAAAGTGAAAAGCTCCTTTGTTTCAAAATTTATTTCTCAGTACTCGTACGTGATAAAGACACAAACTTTACATAATATGAAAGGCAATGAAAGGTTCTACACGTGGTATTATTTTAAAAACAAAACTAAACATAGTTGACTAACAAAAAAATCCGCAGTTTAGGTCACAGTTGTTCGCGGAGGCGTGTTTGGGGATTTTTACAAAGATTGGATCGACGAATAATAAATAGTAGATGAAATGTCGTTTTACTGACTTGCATATACATCACAATGAAAAAATATCGAAAGTTTCTTTTGAATACTTTGACATTGAGAGTGGTTCAAAAACGCCACACACGAAAATCGTCAAATCCCACCATCGGCATTTGCTCTTTTTTAGCATTTTTAGAGGCTTAAAACTCAAAACCAAGGCAAATACTATTAACGGAATGTATTCTGGCTAAAAGAAGGGTGTAAAGAGAACGCAATGCGAGAAAAAGAAAAAAATTAAAAATGGGGTTTTTTGTATACAGCGTGCTGAATTTGAACGAAAAGTGAAAACCCTCTCTGTTTAATAATTTATTTCTCAGTACTCCTACATGATAAAAACACAAACTTTGCTTCATTTGGAAGGCAATGAAAGGTTCTACACGTGGTAATATTTTAAAAGCGATACCAAACATAGTCGACTCAAAATAAAATCCCCAATTTAGGTCACAGTTGTTCGCGGAGGCATGTTTGGGGATTTTTACGAAAATTGGAGCGACGAATAATAAATAGCAGTTATAATGTCGGTTTACCTACATACCTATATATCACACTAAAAAAATATAGACGTTGTCTTTTGAATACTTTGAGATTGAGAGTGATTCAAAAACGCCACACACGACAATCTTCAAAACCTCGTAGTTCTTTCCCGCTTCTTTGAGATTTTTTTTCTCAGGAACTAATCATGTCAGGACATTAGAATAAAAAGTATTGTTCTTCTTGGAACATTCTCCACAAAATATAAAAATTTGAAGCAAAATAAAAAATACGACTGCCACTCGTTGCCTGAATCCAAATGAAACCGCCCATCTATAATCTATAGCATTAATCTTCCTCCTCTTTCTACCTTCACATGTCCAGTTTCTTCTTTTATGTCTTCCTCGGGGAATGCATTAAACACTGAGTTGGAGTAAGCGCTCTGTCCTGCGCCTCTTCTTTTCTTAGTGTTGCGCTTCTGATTTTTAACAATGTATAGCCAACTAGCCCAACAGTTCATTTTGATTAAAACTGGTGCCTTAAGTTTTCTTTTAGTTGTCAAAAGGAGCGTCATATTCGTTAATTAAAATTTCGGCGTAGCCCTGCATGTTGCGGCACACCGAAAAAAGCAGAGCGCGAAAACGGAGATAAAAACTAGCAAAAGTGACGTCATTGGCAAGGTCCGATAACCGTTACTCACCATTAAGGTGACTTGGGGATGCCAACAATGACATCACGACGCTTTGGACAGATTACAGCTGGAAGAGAGATTCACTGCATGCCCTGTTGCGATCGCAGCACATATTTTCAAGAATAAACATGGTTTACATTGACTTTCACGCAAGTATAGTGCGATTACTGAATTCATGGGACATAATGCTGTAAAATTCCGCTCCTAAGTCAGATTTCTTAAAAAGTGCTTCAGCTTCCCTTTGATGCTAGTTTGACTTAGTTGCACAAGCCAGTGCCAGTGCATGAAACAAGAGCAAATACATTGCTGGACCATTTTGCTTTTAACGCACTTCCAGTGAAGAAAGGTTCAGATTCCATTAAGCCCAAGAAGCTAAACCATTACCGTAAAGTTCCGAGAGAACGCCCGCCCCCGAGAGGTCACCCATCCCGTTTTTCTGGCTAAATATCTGTAACATAAAAATTCCGAAAAATCGCCCACCCCCGATTTCCGTCGGACAACACGCAATGTCCGACGGAAATCGCATCAACCGCGCAATATGCTGTACCGGCACGTCAAACAAACGAGTTTATAGCGGATTTCCGCGTTTTTGTCCGCGATCTGCGTGTGCCATCTCCATTCCACGCGAGTTGGTCTCGCATGAACTATATTGCATCGTGAAATATGATTTTGCTGCGTTCCCGATCTGCGATATTTGTTCCCGTAACATACGAGTTTGTAGAGGATTCCTGCCTTTTTGTCCGCGATCTGCGCGTGCGATATCGGTTCCTGTGACAGGCAAATTTGTAGAGGTTTCCCGCGTGTTTATCGCATCGTGAAACGGGAATTTGCGGTGTCCGCGTTACGTAGTTTGTAGCCGGTTTTTGATAAAGTTTTGCTGTGGCGTCCCCAAAGATAGCCCACCCCATGTTTTTCACCATTTATTTCTTCATTTTGGGTGGGCGTTCTTTCAGAACTTTACGGTAATTTGAATGTGACATACTGTAGACTCTCGTTAATTCAAACTCCAGGAAGCCACGGATTTTGCATGAATTATCAAAAGCTGGAATTATAAGAAGTTCGTCTAAATATGTTGAAATAGAAATTATGATTTGCTAAATGGCTGGTTACACACACAAAACAGATACTTGATGATTTCCTCTAACAGGCCTAGTAATCATAAGCAGGTATGCCACTCATGAAACATTGGTGAAATATATGACACAAATTTAGTCACCCCTCAAGAATGTTGTTTATCGGGGACTGTTTAGACAGCACATGACACATCAAAATAAAATTAAGTCTGTTCAACCAGCAAAAAGTTGTCTATTACGGAATATTAAGCGGGGACCCATGAGTAATGAAAATGGGCATTGTACTGCAGTTTCTATAGCAACTTGCGTGAACGCTGTGACGTAAAGCCATGCCTCCACATCACAGCAACCGCGCAAGTTGCTGTGGAAACTGCCACGCGGCACCCCTTTTTGTCACTCATGTGTCCTCTGCTTCAGGGACGTATATAGAGAGAGTCTAACCAGTCATTGGGGTGTCTACGAGGCAAATAAGGAAGCACCATTGGCTTAAGGTGGGCTGGGCGTGTTCCAGAGCGTTTTCACAAATGCATTGTGGCCAACCAAAAGCCGCGCAGAATACCCTGGCGGTGGTTGCGAGAAACAAAATTATTAAGTGCGTCAAAGTAACTCTCGCTGACTGGAAATATGGTGCACATGTTTCGATCGCGCTCATGCAACATCACGGTGGAATATACATAAAGATATAGAAGATATAAAAAGCATGCGTGACCAACAGAACAATTGACATAATCCATGCGCCGAGTGCCAGGAATCTGCTGTCGAAACGGTCAGACTTTGTTTGAGTAAAACAGAAATCAAGTGGCACAATCGTTTCTTACATCTTCTTGCATAACCATAATCATAACATTGCGTGCACCATAACCATGAAGAGTTACTACATTTGACACTTACGCACGTATTAAAACCGTTTCTCGCTACCATAGTTAGAAGATTCTTTTAGGCTTCTGGTTGGCCAAGAGAGCTTGTGAAGCCCTCTATCTGCATCTGCTGCACACCCTGGCTCGGCATGCTCCTTTTATTGACCAAGCTGTCTATACCGTTTTATCGTAGGTAGCGCAATTTTGAGAGTGAGAGAAAAAGGGAAAGGGCTACCGGCACTTTCCCCTTACTGGAGCGTTAGAAAGAGTGAGTCCCGGATCGGAGGCTTTGCCGGTGTTGGGTGCCTGCATTTCTTCTACGTTTTAAACTCCCAAACTTAATTAGAGCCACGGGCTTCGATGGCGACCATCCCCCGGTCACCGGGACACCATTGCTCGGTTATAGGGTGCATGAATAACGACAAAAAGCATTGAATACTCTCCGAGGACCTATGTGCTTGCACTGAATCCGGCAAGGCGAGTGCGGCTGTTTTTACATGACCTTGTTTTCCGGCGGCAGTGGATTGCATCCGTAAACCGAAAAGACTTTTCCCCAACGCCATCCCTCTTGACTGTGCTCAGAACATTTTGTGAATGGAGCGCACACCGAACTTAGCGCTGCACCATTGATAAACATAGGGTACGCTCGCAAGGTACGTGCAAGTTTTCTCCTGATAAATACTGTTTTAGCTTGTAGCTTTTTGTAACTGAATTTATCCTAATATTGATATTTTGAAGTGTTGACAATGACTCAGTTTTATCAAACACAACACTTAGTTGAAGGCTCATTTCCACCGCCGGATGTGGCGGGAAATTGTCAAAAAGTTAGTTCTATCAGTTTTCCTGAATCGCGATCTCCTGCACGATATCAGAGAGCCGTGAACCTATTTTGACCGTCACAACGTGACCAGAAAGAAACCTTCAATTTCTGTTGCTGAAATATGAAACATACTCATGCATCGATTTCGAATCGTTGAATCACTTACCGACTCGCTCCAGCAATAGGCCCATCTCGACTTTGCGGTTTTCAGTTCTCAACAAAAGACACATTGATTGGCACGGGATCTTCAAGTAAAACGTTTATAAACACCTATGCATGCGCATGTTTCTACATTTACAAACATCAATGCATGAGCATGTTTTAACTTTTACCAACAGAAATCGAAGGTTTCTTTCCAGCTACAATATGTACTAACTTTGAAAATGAGAAGAACCTAGTCGCATTGTGACGGTCAACAAAGGTTCATGGCTTTCTGGTATTGCGCAGGAGATTGCGATTCAGGCAAAAGCAGTAAAACTAACTTTTCGACAATTTCCAGCCACACCCGGCTGCGGTAATCAGCCGTCAACAAAGTGCTGCAGATGATAAAATCGAGTCATTGTCCCCTCTTCAAAATACTGATATTAACAAAAACTCAGTTACAAAAAGTTACAAGCTGAAACAGCAATTATGAGGAGAAAACTTGCAAGCAACTTGTGAGCGTACCCCATGTTCATTGACGGTACAGCGTTAAGTGCGGTGCGAGCTCCATTCACAAAATGTTCCGAGCACCGTCGAGAGGATGGCATTGGGGAAAAGTTTCTTCGGTTTAGGGACGCAAGCCACTGCCGCTGGAAATCGGGGTCATGTGGAAAGAGATGGGGCCTAAAGACATTGCAGCTGCACTCGCCTTGCCGGATTTTATGCAAGCTACATAGGCCCTCAGCAGTATTCGACACTTTTTGTCGTTATTCGTGCAGCCTATAACCGATCAACGATGTCCCGATGACCGGGGGACTGTCGCCATCCAAGCCCGTGGCTCTAATTAAGTTTGGCAGCTTAAAACAAAGAGGAAAGCGCAAACTAAGTGCAAGGAATGCCTACACCCAACACCGGCAAAGCCTCTCATCCGGGATTTTCACTCTTTGAAACGCTCCAGCAAGTGGGAAAGTGCCAGTAGCCCTTTCCTCTCGCCTTCTTTCAGCAAAACAGTTTATATACAGGACTGATCTGCTTCAGAGCCGTGTATTGAGAGAGTTTGGTCCATGGGGGGCGCGGGCAGAGCCAGGGCGTGCGCCAGACTCGGAAAGAGGGCTCGGCATGCTCTCTTGACCAACCAGAAGCCGAAAAGAATCCCCTAGCGGTGGTAGCGTGAAACAGTTCTGATCAAAGGTATATGTTCGCATATGGGTTTAATAGCGCGTAAGAGTGAAGTGTAGTAACTCTTTGTGGTTGAAAATAGGGTGCACGTGTTGTTTTGATCATGATCATGCAGAAAGATGTAAGAAACGAATGCGCCGCTCAACTCTGTTTTGCTCGGACAGTGTGTGACCGCTCGGACGGCAGATTCCCGACCCTCGGCGCTTGGCGTACGGATTATGTCGATCGTTCCGCTAGTCGCAGTCTTCCACCATCATTTTGGATGAGCGCGATTGAAACATCACGTGTACCATATTTTCAGTCACCGAGAGTTACTCCGATGCAGTTATCAGGTTTGTTTCTCGCGACCACCGCCAGGATATTATTTCCGGCTTCTGGTTGGTCACATTCGAATTTGTGCAGACGCCCTGGAACATGCCCAGCCCGCTTTCGGCCAATCGCGCCTCCTCATTTGTCTCCTATATTTCCAAACGAATGGCCAAACACTCTACATATACGGCTCTTCTCTGCTTTAGCCCCGTTGAGTACGCTTCTTCCTGAGCACCCGTACACTGCGGGAAAGTAACACCAGTGGAAGCAGGCTTCACGGGTGTTGCTTCTCCGCAGTGCTTTGGTGCTCAGAAAGAAGTGCGCTCAACGGTGCCGCGAGAACAAAAAGTATGAATTGCACGAAAGCGCCGTTCGAGTTAAGCGGCTTATGAATACATCGAAAACGTAGCGGGACAACCCAAGTTTTTAAATTTGTTTGACTTAACCAGAGGTATTAAATATCCGAGTTTGAAAAATTGCGAGCCTACTGTATAAACTAAGGGATATCCGGCTCAATTCAATGTGCTTAATATCCCTGAATAGTTGTGCAATTTTAATTTGCTTGTTTTATTTCTCAAACACTTTTTGTATTAGGTATTCAATTCAATGCAAATTTTTACTTTGGTTCAATTTATGGGAGGTTTGTTTTATATGTCATGTACAGTAGAAAGGTGGGGAGCTGGGATAGTTGGTAAGCACATTGCTTGACGACTTTACCCATGTATGTCATATAAAATTTGTTGTGATTGTGCATTGATTTTGAATCCTCTACCGCTCTTTATTTCAGGCTTCCTTACATGCACCATGAAGATACCGAAGAAGTCTTCAATTGAAGGACAACTATAAGCACAAGCATGGAGCGGCAACTAGATGGCCAGCGCAAGGACGACTATAATGTAAAATTTCTCCAAACTTAAAGCAAGGCATGCCTTCTTCCAATAAAGGTATTGTTGCGACACTTCTTAATTGCTTTGTTTGTTCAGCTGTCACCTATAGGAACAGCTGATCTCACACTACAAAAGGCTGGCAATGAGTAGTACAGGTTATGTGCTCTTTTTCTTTTGCAAAACAGGAACTCTTGTGTGTTTTTTCTAAGGATAAAAAATTATACAAGTGCATATATTGAATGACAGAGCTACGAACTCTCCATACCTATCTGCACCCTAAAGCTTCATGTGATTTCGGCTTACTTGGACATGGAAGCTGTTCACACTAAAAACGAAGAACTATACCTTTCTGTCTTTTTAAAGGCAATAGCTACGAGCCATCTGCACCGATCCTGCACCTCTGATACGTTAGGTGACACCCCTGGCCGTGCTAGTGCTCTGCGAGGGGAGTCGGCAGATCTATCGGGGGTGAAGGGGGTACAGATGGCTTGTAGCTTTGGCCTTATATAAGGCGGAAAGGTATAGTGCTTCGTTATCTAGTGCGAACAGCTTTCATATTTCCTACAGATAGCTGTCCGTAATGTGGGCTACAGACGTTCTGTCATTTTGCGAAATATATGCCTTGTTTTTACGGACGTTTCAGTTTCTAGATTACGGAAACCATGTCGGCAATATTGAACCGGCAACTTTCCCCGTAATATGGAAAACGGATAACTGTTCGTAAAGAGAGCTACGAACATTTCGTTTTTTTACGAAATTATATGCCTTGTTTTTACGGACGGTCCATTTTCTGGATTACGGAAGACATGTCGGCACGATTGGAATCCGGCAACTTTTGCCGTAAAATGGGCAAAAATGTTTTACAG
>JAZHYW010033461.1:0-123861 GCA_037355805.1 Ixodes ricinus
AAAAAGAGGCTGGAGAATAACTTCTGCGACTTCGACGGCACGACACGTCCTCGCTGGTGTGCGCCTTTGCTGACGCAGAACAGGATGCCTGAACTTTCGGGGCAGACCACCCATTAACGGTTAATCCAGTCCGGATATCCCACGCCTCTCCTCTCCCCTGCCCCTCATGTTCTTCGCTCTATTATTTTCTGGAAGGTGGTGGGGTGGACCGTGGTGCGGGGAATGTGTTCGGTGCTATCCGGCTGGCTGCTGGTACTTCTGTGCCGCAGCGGCTGATTGTTCCGTGAAGGCTGGCGAATACTTTGCTCGGCAACGCTGGTGAATACCGTGCAACGGTCATGTTTACTTTGGCAGGCTTCTGTATTTTTGCTGGTGGTGTAGCCGCTATAGCGACAGCGCAGGCACCCGCCCGCTCCTCGAGGATATTCACGGTGACACCAGCCAGCGATAATCAATACCTTCGGTACGCACGTAAATGAAAACTGCCAGCGAATACAACGGCCTGAGGTGCAAAGCGAGACGTTTCGATCAGCGGGATCGATACCAGCTGGCGACCAATCAGCGCAGGAGTCGGCTGGGGCGCACCCGGAATAAGAATAAAGAAACTTTAGCACGAACCGCAAATCACCACGAAGCCCGTTTAATGGCGACGAAATTTTCTGGGTGTGGATAAAGATGACGTATCACGCGCTTTACTGAGCTGACGAATAGCTGTAATGCTGACCGCAGCAAAATTAATGAATCAGGAGAAAGCTGTTCTGGTTTGTGGTGCTGCCCAACTTCTGCTGCCGCAGCAGCCGTGGGCAGATGAGCGCCGCTAAAGCCGTAATGGCGTTGAAAATCGACTCTGGGCGGCGAAGAAACAGCGCCTGTCCACTTAATCCTGCGCTGCGCTGGCGGGCTTAAAGGTGATCCACTGCGTTTGCGGATCTGGCCTGCGTAACGCGCAAATAGCCGTCCGTTTCCTGGTTGAGCGTCGTCGTCGTAACCGGCCGCGTTGCATTATGGAAGGTTACTTCGCTAAAGTTAGCGTTCCACGCCAAATTTATTAAAATTTTTCCGCCAAATTTAGCGGGTTGTCTCTACACTATAGCGGGGAAATGGACGTCACGCACCTCAACACCAATTCAGTTTACCCGCTATTTAGTGAGAAGTACTTCCTGCCACGGGTGTCGTCACCCATGAACAAATTCGGAAGCACGATATGAAAGCGGGGAGAGGAGGAAAAGTGGTTAAGAGGAGAAGATGGAGCAGTATTGCGAGCGTGAAATGGAGGGCATACCTTCCTCCGTTCCTCCTCTCCTCCTCAAAAAGCTGCGATCTAGTTTCGTATTACAGAATTTTTTTTTTTTGTGTGTGCAGAACACATCACACATCACACTGACATGCACATCCTGGTGTGTATATCAGCCCTGCTTAGTGCATTGGTCTGCATCAAACCATATAATGCGTCCTGATGTGCACATCCTTCCAGCTTGTTGCAGTTCTGGTGTCCAACACAATTCCATGTATTCTTAAAAAAACACGCGTTTCAAAGACGGTTGGTGAAATGCAGAAACACGATCTCGCTAAAATACTTATGAATCAACATATTTGCAGTTTAATTAATATATCAATATTCAGATCCGTAGATATAAATTCTTTCTTGACGCCTTTAATTTCCCCGCAAGGGCGACCAAAATGTAAAAGAACACAAAACACGCGCACGCACAAACGCACAGATACACTCGCGTGCACAGGCACACACGTCCCACATATACACATGCAGGTGCGAGCGCACAGATGCGTTATGACCGCCGGCACACACGGCACACATAAGACACACCGCGCGGTTAATTTTTTTTTTTATTGATAACAACGAGGTCACGGCAAACGTCCGTACAAGCACAACAACAGAACAATATCCACCACCACAGACATTGTTGTTGCTATCGAATGCATGCTCGGTGTCACACCCACGCACACACACAAGAATTACAATGAGTGAGTGGAACATATCTTTTATATGGAGAGGAGGATTGCCTGCTTTGGCCGAGTAGGTCTTAAGCAGGAAGGGTAGGGTTGTTTGGGTGGGGGAGCATGAAGATGAATACGGTGAGATTATATGTATGGTGTGTTCCCGATTTTTTATATAACCTATCAGGGAGTCGGAGCGCTTGCGGTGTTGTGGCGAGCCTCTGGTGTGGGGCCCATTCGTCTGGCGGGCCTCGGCTTAAGTTCACGGAGGACTTCACGGGCTTCTTGTCTGTGGCTGGTCGCAGACCTTCTTGTAGCTTGCAGGCTGAGCAGCTGCCATTTCGCATTTGCACTTATTAATCGATAGTTGCACTGGGGCACACGGCAGGTAGGCTTTCTTTGAGCAGCCTGCAATGAACGCAGCTGCTTTTTAATCTTCAACGGTAATCTTCAGTTTTGCTGGCTTCTTCAGGGAGGGGGAGAAGAAAAACCAACCACGGGATGATAGAGTTCTCCCGCCAAAAAGAGAAATCAACAACATGACGAGCATCCGGAGCAATGCCAGGCTTTGCAGGAAAAATATGCCAGCGACGGAAGAGAAAAAAGATCTCGACAAAATGTTCAAGAATATTTCTGTCAGGAGGTCCCATCAACACAACAATAAGAGAGAAACAATAAGAATGATTACGCTTCCTGTCAAATCATAACCAGCAACATCTATGTTTTGTTATAACACAGCAACGAGGTTTCAGCCATCGAGGTTGCAGTTTAGCCCAGAGCGAAAAACACCGTTAATTAATGTTCAATATGCAGGCATCCCGTTTCATAGCTATATTCGATAGAAACCATTTGAATGGTCCGGCGAGATGCTGATATGCTAAAAAGGTTTATATTACGCGCTTTCACTAAACCCACGCGACATCACTTTGAAAGTTGTAATGTGAGCGTTAACCCCGCACAGTTAGCGACCTACCTTTATCCACCACGCCAGGATGCATATTTGTAATCCAGCGCCTCCCAAACAAGAAGCAGTATCGATAAACGGCGATAAATGATGGAGTTGGTAAAAGAAGAATGGGACTGGTGTGTACAGTATGACGGGATTTATAACACACGCACAACCTTTGAACGTCTGCCAGCTATGCATTTACTCGGCATCCCAGCTCATCTGCTCATTAAATATCACACCAAGAACCTTCACATTTTGCGCAAAGTCGATATTTGTCCTTGGAGAGATATCCCTTCGAGTATAGAAAACCCTGTATTTTTGATCAAAAGGTTGCTTTTGCCCGTTATCTGTATGAATTACTAAAAGAGTTAATACAGATAAATTTAGAATTACTAAATTTTCATAACCGTAACGTCAGTTGTAAAGCAGATCGCTCCGTTATTATGTGACAAAGCATTACCACGACAAAACGTGAAAACAGAATATCGGTGGATAAATTGCAGTTAACGCCAGTTGACTTTTTTTGCTTGGCGAGAGACTCAATGAAATTATCTTTGTGTAGCCCCTGGAACACTTCTCGCCTGGTAAATTTTCTCATTCTTTACGCGTAATTATTTTACTGTGCAGTTTATATTTATGCAGCATATTTTCAAAATTTATGCATTTGATTCTGCAATAATGGGAAACCAAGCGGATAGCACCTGGAAGATGAGTTATTACTGAAATGTACCGGAATTTCACAAAGTGGAAACAGTGAACAGCAACCAGCGCACTCTCCATGAGAATACAATTCAATAAGATATAAAATGAATATGCTGTGACTCTAAGAAATAGAGAAACATCGTACACCGCATGAAGTTTCTAAGAACAAACGAACATAAAACTCGTTCCTAAAAAAAAGAGAAAAAATGTCGGTCGAGAACTTGGAGTCAAAGTAATATATGAAAACTAACAGTAGGTCAAGTTTACATAAATTGGACATGCTTGTGGGCATTCCATTTGGCCAAAACTATTTCAGTAGAGTTGCATTAATGGGACACAATTATTGAATTTGATGATGTATATTGAAAAGCTAGATGAAAATTTTTATTGGTATGAAATGTTAATGGTAATTTAACTAGTCGTTAGTGCAGGGTTGTTAATTTATTTATCTAGATGCCTTAAGGACCCATTGGGGGTATTACATAAGGGGTGGGTACACAGCGTAAACAAAAGGGTAGAAAACACGCCAAGAGCAACTCGCATACAAAGAGCAAAACAGACAAACGTGTGGTGGTAAACGGAGAAAATATATAGATGGCTTCACAACCGGGGCAATTTCGAAAAGCCTTTTAATTTCATTAATGTGAGGAGGAGAACAGTTTTCGGGAAGATTGCCCGGAACGAGCAGGTGGAAATATTCCGCCATATTCTTTATGAAGGTCGTCGAGTGTCCGGTGTACGACGTAGCTTTCTCCTGTGTTCTGAAGATAACGCGATGTATGATGACCGGTGCTACTGGCTGTAGTAAAATTTGGTGGAAAATAGATATATTTCCAGTAAGTTGATTAATACAGTAAAGACAGGAAGGCTGGTGTACGGATTTACATTGGTGCTGGCGCAAGCAGAAAGAAGAGTATCTGAATATACCAAAACGGCCACGGATTTTGACTGATTTATGTTGATGAGATAGCGTCTGATAAATCCGACGGCAGATGCGCGGTATCCGTTCAGGGGGGATGACAGTAAACACAAGCAAAAGGCTTTGATGCAGGAGTCGCTGGGGTTATGGGTTGTTGCTGCTGTCAATAGTCAGAGAGTGAGCAGTGGAGACGGACTGATAGAGCCACCCAGAAAGATCAGATAGGAAAAAATCTGATACCTTACAGGGACAGGTTTTCTGCAGATGTAAATATTAATATGCAGAAACAATAGCGTTTTATACGACGCTGTTGACAACATTGGTATTTCCTGGACAGAGCATTCATCATCTTCGCACATGTTTAGGTCGTATCAGATCATCTTGAATATTGGCATCCGTGTTGCCATTCAGATGATAATCTGTCAGCAAAGATAGTGAATATGACGGATTGATATTAGCAACGTTAATGCAGAGCATACAACGCTAACCGGGCGACTGATCCCCATCGAACGCCTTGAGGACTTCGGCAATAGAGAGATGACTGGCTACGTACCAACGATGCCGCGTTACCGGGGAAGAAAATTCAGTTCGTACCTGGGATCGCTGTTGAGAAAGCCAGCGTTGAGACGTTCAGAGAACGACGGTCAAGCCAGCGTCTGAAAGATGGCGTTGCTGAACAAGAGTCGAGGCCAATATGCAATGCGGGACGAAAGATGCCGGAGTCATTTCACACAGCTCTTTCAGCCGCTGGTGAATGGCATTGTTGTCTCAAAATCATCCAGCAGGAGATACAACCGATAGTCGAAATGATGCCACGACAATGTTAGAGATGTATCGTGTTGAAGGTTCAACTGTTCTTGCAGGTTGGGATGATCTCTTCGCCGCCTTCCAGTTCGATGGTAACCAGCAGTGACTGCGCTGGCCAGCGATGAAATTGGGATACCTTTGTGATCCGTCGTCCGCCATTACTGTCAATACCCGCTGATGAAGAAATCTTAAGGGGTGGCGATGTTTACAATGCCAGCCGGTTGAAACGTGATCCTAACCAGATGTAGGAAAGGCAGGAGGAGCCATAGAAAACATATCAGCCGCACTTTGTGCGCATCGAATGTTCCCATGCCGTCATCGCTGTCAGAACTAAAGATTACCGTTTTTATTGATTAACGTCAGTTGATTGGCGATCAAACGCGAAGGCCTGTACACACGGGATCCGGTGACAATATCCACCTGATTTGCGCTGAATCTGTTCATTGCCTGTAACGCAACGCAACTGAGTTGCGTCTGTGTCGGCTTTACGAGCTTCTTCTACAACGTTCAGGTTAAGAACTAAGGAAAGCAGACTTTCAGAGAAACGTCTGTTAAGACAAATCTTCAACAGAAATGTTGTTCCAGATTGTATAATTTTATCAACTGACACGTAATGGCAGCGTCTTCTTGTTACCTTGAATGATGAGGGAATAGCTTTTGCAAAGAGTGCAGGTCATGGCTGTAATAAGTGAGTGTGTTGCTGACGATATTGTCTTGCCATCGCTTTCAGCGAGTCTTTATTGCAGCACAGAATCAGTTAACAACACTTTGTTCGTAGTTTTCGACCTTCCACGCCTTTTTGCGCAGCCCACCCATAGAGCACACCAGCCCACCGTTACTTTTTTGTTAAAATAATAACCACTTTGGTAGAGCAGACTGATTATCAACCTTCATCATGATATCCGTTGTACCTTTACCCGCATCGCTTCTTCCGGTAACTCTTCTTTATAGGTAATGGCTTTCGCTTCGATTTTTGATTGAATGACGAACAGGCCAGGTAAACGCCCCATAAACACCTGAATGGTAGAGAGTTTTACCATTCTTGCGATTTGTAATCAATAAAGAATAGGCCAGATGTTGGGAGAGGGATACCATCCGATGCTGAATGTCCGGAAGATCGAAACGGAGGCGGTTGACCGAAACCGAATGCCTACCGTATCAGCGGGATCGAAATCCATAAGGTGACCAATCCAGAATGGTCATTAAACGCCGAGTTGTGAACGGGATTGAGCTGGCGGTACACCGTCGAAAACGATAACGGTAACATGATCGTTAAAAAAATACTGTTAACGGACTGGATTGCCAACGATAATAATACGATAAAATGTCAGCGGCAAAATTTACGCATCCCTTGCGAAACTCAACGAGGCTTTTAACGAAGATCAAGAAGGCAGAAATCTGCGGTCTCGCTGTCACAATTTTCGTGGTCCAGCGTATTCGCGTTTTCCTGCGCGTGCATTCCTTCCCCTGCTGTGTCTTGAAGAGGAAAACGTTCTAGAATTAAAAAAGCTCACGGTCTTGTTTTGTTACTACTACTACGTACATACAACTCGACTACGTTTGGACAGATGGATGTGCCCGGTTGCCCTGATTCCTTTATTGTTACAGAAAAAATTGAATCGTATACGCATAACAGGCGTCAGATACACTGGTGGCTAGCTAGCGAAACAGGCATTTATTTTTGCTTAGCGGTTGAAGAAACGTTCTGCTGTGTGGTGTTATTAACGCGTTAGCATTAGTACCCACGTCACAGGGGGAAGCTGACGGCGACCGTCTTCGGACAAAACAGCGAAAAGGGAATCGCGCCACGTAGAGAAGAGGAGAGTAGTGGAGGACAAAGGCGAGAGGAAGGTGACGTCACAGGGTGCAAGCCAATGCGCGAGCGGATGCTAGGGCGAGTCAAAACTTGCGGGCGAATAAGGCAGAGGAGTGGATGCAGCGCCTAGCTCGGCTAGCCGAAATGCGGCGCTAGAAGTAGCAAGACGACGCGGGTCTGCACGAGATGCGGCTCAGTCGAAGCGGGCTGGCGAGCCCGCTTCGCTGAAAAAAAAAGTTAGGTAAAAATCTATTGGTGGATCCTTAGGGAATGCGTTGGCCTGAGCCTTTGGGAAAACACCACACTTGTCCCCCTTCTGAAAACGGTAACACTGACCCCGTAGCGAAGCCAAAAAGAGGCAGCAAAAGTTGAGAGGAAGCAAAATAGAAAGTCAGAAGAGAAAGCCAAGAGAAGAAAAGGGTCAGCCTTAGCGTTTTCAAGGGGCACATGGGTGGCTTTTTCTAAGTCTCATGCTAACGTATTTTCTAAGGACCCACCAAAAGATCTTCCTTGAATAATTTTTTGTAGTCCACAATTACAGTTGCCACATTTGGAAACGATTGCTTCCTCCATCTTTTCTTCTTAAGGACCCCCCTTCTTTTTTGCGGCTCTACGGACTTTTGTAGCTTTGACCGCGCCTCTAATCCCGTGTCACTCTGGCCTTCCCCGATAACGAAGCATTGCGAAGCAACAACGAAGCATGAAACTCTGATGAATAAGGCCTTATTATATTTTGACTCCAAATGGAAGAACTTTCCTTACCTATAAATTTTCTCAAGAACCAGGTATGATGTCCACCAGCCTTTGGAAGCTTGAGGCTCTCTATGGTATTTTTGTATTCCATAGATTATAACTTCAACCGTATCCCTTATTTCGTTGATCACGTGTACACCAATGTTAGTAGGTTGCTTCTTGGTACCTTCTGTTTTTGAGTATACAAGAGGCCGTTTTGTATCGTGAGTGGTGCAACCTCGAACGACCAAGCAACGACCGAAATACACTGGTGGCTGCCTCTCGACGCGAAAGGTTAAGCTACCAGTCAGAGATGGTATGATAACTAGCCTACCATGGCCACTGTTATGCTACCCAGGTTCTTTTTTCTCCATTTTAGAAGCAATTCGATATCCTGCACATTTACGCTTCGCTACCGCCTTTTCATGCATATTGTTGCCGCCATAATTTTGGTCTGTTGTCGTTGTCTCAGTCAAATATTTTGGTACGATGTCTCAACATGCAAACTTGAAAGCAACTAAAGTAAGCACCGAAGCAGTAAACGCTGAGCAACGGTGTACAGTTCTCAGCCACGGTCAGGCTGTGCCGACAGCATGCTATTGCAATCTTTATTAAAGTCATCTGGTGGGCTCGTTGGCTATACATCTTGGTCAAATTATCGCAAAGACTAGAGAGGAAGAACGTAGAAAGAGGATAGAGCGCTACCTACAATTCTCATTTTATACTGCTAGAGAAAGACAAAAAACAAGTATTGACATTTTAAAGAGAAAACACACTAATAAAAACACATGAAATTGACAGTGAAAAAGGCGCGAAAAGAAAAAGAAAAATAACAATAAAAAAAGAAAGACACGAGAAAAGCAAAAAACCGGGGAAGAAAAAGGCGTAAGCTCTACACTTGATGGCTGGCCACGTTCTCCAAAACGACAGCGATCCAGGACACCGGGAATAACGTGGTTCATAACCTGAATGGCGAACGCTTCTCCCGGTGACCATTATACAGTTGTTTGCATTCTGTCGCTGGGGACGCACCCATCACGCCGCCGGACTAAGACTCAGGGACACAGAGCAAGGTATAGACCTATTGCTATATTACCCAAACATCAAGGGGAATGCAGGGATTGGTGTTCCACGCGCCGCACGTGCTGGCCTCAGCGGTAGTAACTTTTTCCAAAGCAAATACCTAAAACAAATGGCATCTTGCACGCGCGTTCGTCAACGCTTTATTTTGGTTATTTACTTCGAATCTTTTATACGGGGAAGGCGTGCGCGTGTGGCGCGTGGAACACCAATCCCTGCATTCTCTTTGATGCTTGGGTAATATAGCAAATGGTCTATTGACGTTCTTCTTATAAGGCCACACTGATGCATACACCTCCTTTGCATAGCCATGTGCGCACCTCGTAGACTTCCTACTTCTCTTTATCTGAAATGCTGTAACTCATTTTTGTTGTTAACAATGGGGTGCATCGGCAGTCCCGAACGTGTACCGCTAGATGTCCAGCAGGTGAAGTCTTAAGCGCGAGTTCACGCTCTCTCAATCTGGCATTGATGCAACGACCCCACTGCCCCACATAGACTTTTCCACATGAAAAGGGAATTTCGTTGACAATTCCACTGAAGCAGTCCACATATTTGTGTTGCTGATTACCTCGCATCCAAATTTTTTAGAGCTCAGCTCTTAGAAGGGTAATGAAAACACTTTAGCGCTCATTTTTTAGCTTTAACGCGCTGCAGTTGCACATAACCTCAAAAATACCAGTCTTTTGTTCAAAGGCACAAGAAAACTAATTTTATAGCTAATTAAACGATTTCAAGGTGCACCTGGTGGATGCATGTGGAGCCTATTTGGGAGTGATCTAGCAACATTGGCAAAATTGTTACCTAGTCATGACGTAGCAATTTCCATCGGAGCAGCGCCGTTCTTTGGAATTCAACATTTTCCTTCATAGCTTTCCCTCTTGCTGTTCAAGAAGACAGAAAGGAAGGTCTGCCCTCTCTATCGGACCCTCGTTTGTGTACTCGGACACAGCCATTCTCCCCCTCAAAGATTAGCCTAGAAGATTAGCCCGTCGCTTGAATATTTTGACAAAAGTTGCTTTTCCCGTCCTGTTCACCCCTAAGCTGACAGTGCTGTGTAATATAGGTGCTCCTTGGGCCAGCCACACTCTCGACACCCCACGGGTACTTCGAACGGCTCGGTTGTAACACGTTGACGATACTGACACTTCCACGACGCTGACGGCACCACCAACGGCAAAGCTAATAACCACGCCGGCCTTACCACCTCGCAAATGCAAAGAATCTTTTTTTTTTTTTGCGTTGGATATTTCATGACGTATCGCGGTCTCCGTTCGCTTATCTTCGAACGCTTGCTCGAGTGCACCGTTTGGAACGAAAAATATATCAAGTCGTTCAAAATACAAACTTGCGATTATCATTTACCGTTATTATCCGTCATGTTTGACTCATTTCCGAACGAAATATGAATATTTTAATTTTGTTTCCGTACCCCTTTAAGGCTGGTTACACTGCACCTTTCCTTGCGTCTTCTTACGTTACGTCCAAGTCACCCGAAACATTTTTGTCTCGAATGTCGCGTGCCAGATTTTTCTTTGAACTGGTAGCCAAACTTAATATGAAGCACAGATGTCCCGGGGACTTGTATGTAAGATTTCGTAACGTAAGGTAACGTAAGAAAACGAGGCAGTGTGAACACTGGATCCTGGGAAAGTAGCGCCATTGCCTTCCCTACCTGCTAGCCGGACACAAACGGATACTAACATACAGACGACCCAAACCTCGCAAGGCGATTGGCTGATCGGTCTACAGTTGTCATGGCAATCGCCATCTTGGTCCATTTAAATCTTCGAAGCTTCCAGGGGTCGTTCTAAACCAGTCGCGCCAAGATCCCCATGGAGCACCATCGTACTGGAAGCGTTCCTCGCCAATATAAGAGTCTTTGGCACTTTGTATGCGATCAACTTATTAATCATGGCCATCTCCATGGATCTCTTACAATTATATTGTTCTTCTAGCGTATTTCAAGACAGTAAACTTATTTTTCAGTGCCTCCAAGCACCGACACAACATCTGGTGCTGGTACGAAGGTGAACGCTAGTTTCGCCGGTGTGTGGTTAGCAAAATCTTGGTATACAAAAAACGACTCCATAAAGCTACCCGTCACCAGCGAATCTAGATCGGCTCACCAAGAACGGGGGGTCAAGGAGAAATTTCTCATTTCACGGACCAAGATGGCGACCACACGGGGAGCTTGGCGTTACTTTCCCAGGATCCAGTGACTTTAGTGTGAACCAGCCTTTTGGGCGCCCGTTTCCGCATTGAGCAGCGTCGGCGTAACCGCGTTGCATTAGGGGACGTTCCCATAATGAGGTCACACGTGACACTACGTGTGAAGTCACGAGGGTCACGAGTGACGTCACTCGTGACGTCGCCGCAAGCTGCATTGTGGGTAAATTTCCTGGCTAAATTAAGAGGAACAATTTCCCCTCTAAATTTAGCAGAAAAAATTCCCCGCTAATTTTTGCGGAAAAAATCTACGCTAAATTTAGTGAAAAAATTTCCCGCTAAATTTTGCGGGAAAAGATTCCACTATATTTAGTGAAAAAAATTCCCACTAAATTCAGCGGAAAATTTCTTCCGCTGAATTTAGCGGAAATTAAGCGAAAATTTTCCGCTAAATCGGAGGGGAGCAGGAGAGGAGGAGGGGAGGGTACGGCTGAGAAGGAGGGGCATACTCTCCTTTTCGTGCCTTTCCCTCCTCCTCCTCAAGAGCTGCGCTCGAATTCGGCGTTACAGGAAAAACTAAACGTCTTTTATTTTTTTCAGTTTTCTTATTTATTTCCGGGCAAAGTCTTTTCAGTTTATCGGGTGCCGCGATCGCTATCTGTACCTTATATTTTGAGCGCATCGTCTCAAGTTCACCGAAGAAAGACCGGAGAATTCCATCCTTCAGTTTTTGGACTTAAAATTATCGTCCCTGGACGATCACATCTGTTACATGTAATATCCACGCTCAAAGAAAAGACTTTTACCGTATGATTCAGCTCATTCTAATATCATAAAAGATCAATTGCCACTAATTGCCACCGCACTGCACTAACAAGTATTGTCGACATTCAGCCGGGAAGAGTTTTGAAGCGCAAGTACAGCAACTAGAGTTTTCAGGATTTCCCTATTCTATTCGTTTCGACGTTGCTGAACGGTTGCTCACGCTACAAAGAAGAGACAAAAACACAAGGAAAAGAGACGGCGTCCTGCCATTGTGCCGTACATGCATCGCTTGCCACATAATCTCAAAAGAGTAGCCTCAAAGTACGAGGTCGAGGTAGCACTCTCGGCACACGATAAACTCAGAAGACTTTGCCCCAAAATAAACAACGACACTGAAGAAAATATTGGATGCAAGGTGAATAATCAACACAAGCATGTGGACTGCTTCAGTTTAGTAATCTACGAAATACCCTTTTCATGTGTAAAGTCTATGTGGGGCATCGTGTCGTTGCATCAATGCCAGATGGAGAGAGCATGACCTCGCGCTCAAGGCTTCAGCTGCTGGACATCTAGCGGTGCACGTTCGGGACTGCCAACGCACCCCATTGTTCAAGAACGCAAAAGTGTTACAGCGTTTCAGAGAAAAAGAAGGGAAATCTACGAAGCGCACATGATTATGAAAAGAGGAGGTGTATGCATCAGGGGTGCTCCGTCAGTGTACCTACTGGAGAAAGAACGGAAATATCTTGATCTGTGTCCCTGAGGTATGAGTCCGGCGGCGTGTTGGGTGCGGCCCAGGCGAAAGAATGTAAAGAACTCTGACATGATCATCGGGAAAAGTGTTCGAGATTTAGATAATGAACATAGGTTTTACCGGTGTCCTGGAGGTCGCTGTCGTCTGGGACAGCGTGTCCAGCCACCAAGCTTTTATTCTGTTTCATATTTAGTGTGCAACGCTGTCAAAGCTTTTGGCGCGAGGATGGGCCTGATCTCGTTGATCATTTGCACGCGTTCTCGCGCAAACAAAACCATAGATGAAGCCACGCGCTCGCGCCAGTAGCTTTGACAGCGTTGCACGCTAAGTATGAATTGGAATATACAGGGTGAAACAAGGAGACGGCAGGCTCTTTAAATTGACCGGAAAATTCGGTTTCTTAACCTATCGTGCTACGACTTTGTGCAGCGTTGCCTACAGATGGTGCATTTTTTGTAAAATTTGCAAAGAACGAACTTACCTGAGGAAAAAGTAAAGAAAGAAAAAGGCTTAGCTCCTATGGAAACGCAGCGACGCCACCGGTCTTCAAACAACACGGCGCCGTTTCGCACGGGAGACAAGAGATGGCGCAACGAACGCCACCAACGAACGAGCATACGGCGCCGAGAGCCGGCACTGTAGCAGACGATGCTTTCGACTCAAAAGCGGCTCGCGTTCCACAGGCGGCGACAGTCGCAGAAACAAAAACAGGCGCGGTAACAACATGGAACTGCAGTTCCTTGTCTGCTAAACACGCCGGCTCTCGGCGTCGTCTGCTCGTTCGTTGGCGGCAGTTGGCGTCGCGACCGCTTGCGCCATCTCCTGTCTCGCGTGCGAAACGGCGCCGTGTTGTTTGAAGACCGGTGGCGTCGCTGCGTTTCCATAGGAGCTAAGCCTTTTTCTTTCTTTACTTTTTCCTCAGGTAAGTTCGCTCTTTGCAAATTTTACGAAAAAATGCACCATCTGTGGGCTGCGCTGCACAAAGTCGTAGCGCGATAGGTTAAGAAACCGAATTTTCCGGTCGATTTAAAGAGCCTGCCGTCTCCTTGTTTCACCCTGTAGAACTTACCCGTCCTTTTCTTTCTTTTTTTTTTCGTCTTTCTTCTTTATTGTTATTTCTTTTTATTCCGCTCCTTTTTTCACAGACAATTTCTCATGTTTTTATTCGTGTATCTTTCTCTTTGAAATGTCAGAACTTCTTTGTCTTTCTCTCATAGTATTAAACGCCAATTGTACGTAGTGCTCTATCCTGTGTCTACGTTCTTCTTCCCTTGACTTTGTGCTAATTTTACCAAGTTGTATGGCCATCTCGTCTGGATGCTATCTCTCCCTCTTATTGCTAGTTCAATGTTTCGTTCCGGGGTGGCGCCATTGGTGTCTCTCAGCTGCTTCGTCATTTCAGCTTCTATAATCCATGAGGGTAATGTAGAAGGCTGTAGGGGTTCGGGAACAAGTTATCTTCGTAAAATGGTTGCAAGCGGAAGTGCACTAGTGGATGAGTTTCTTCGAGTCTCCTTTTGTGCATATTGTTGTGTGTCGTCTAGTTAAAGGGGCAATGCAACAATAAATACAGCTTAAAATTATTTGTTTACATTCATAATCTATAAAATGCGCGTTAGTCTTTTTTTTTCACACAGGACAGGGGTAGAAAATTTTCTGCAGCCTTTCCACTCTGGGGAAGAAGAAAAGCAGCGAAGCTGTTAGCTTCTGTTCTCGGCGGCGGCTTTCCAGGCGAGCGATCTGTTCTTCTTTCCGAAGAGATTCTGAAGCGCTCGACGAAGTGGAACTTGAGGCGATAGCTACCTCGCGGCGGTTGCGGAACCATTTGAGCTGCTGCGGACATGGCCGTCGCACATAGATGATGACATCGAACTCTGGACAGCTACCGTCATCTATGAGCGACGGTGGCCACCAGCCATTTGTTTGATTGCCGCCGTCACTAATAGATGGCACTAGCTGTTCAGAGTTCGATGTCATTATTTTTTGCTGGTGGACAAGATCCTGGGGAACCTAGCCCTTACTGGCTCCGCTGTAAAAAAACGTTTGGAAAAGCAAGGAGCATTCTCTCCCAACTTGCAGCAATAGCAAGTGACCACGTAAGCTGGAGTGGATTATATGCCGCCAATGCTCATCATAGTAGCTCGTTGGGGTTGGCGAAGCACAGGGCATGCGCTAGGTTCCACATAAGAGTCACGCTTCGGATTTTCCTGTCATCGCAGCGATTGGGCACGAGACCTTACCCGAATGCATGTCAAGGCATTGATTGTCACGAGCTGAAATGGAGTGCTCATGTAGTACGCATGTGCAATGTATGAGCTGGATTTAAATATTCTAAGTCGGGGATTAGAATCTTTGATCGAAAAGTGTTGGGGACTGCATTGTTGACAGTGCCAATAACGCGATCCTCACAGTTTCGTCATCAATTTTGGCGGTGAGACCGAAAGTAAACGTCTGCTTTAATCCTCGCGGTTGCAGGGCGACAAAGACGCTTCTTGGTTAGTGTCGTTGCATGCGAGTGTACTCGGGTCCCAATATTGCCAGAGAAGCTATTTTTGTTGTTTTGTTGTATGTTTGCCTGCTGCCTGTGTTGTGATAGTAGCCTGGTACTAGGTGCCTAGTCAGGCGACTTTATTGTCGCCTTTTTGCCCCAGCTCCATGGCTATTCTTGTATTGCCAAAAACTGCAAAGAAACAAAATTCAGAAGCATTCCTACTCGATATTGTCGCACAGCTCTTGTACGATTCGCTAAAAGTCAGCTGTGCCCCCGTCTTAGATAAAGATTCAATAAGGAATTTATTTTAGGGTCGAAGGTAGAAGCAATTCAAATATGTTACAAGTTGAAGCAAACCAAATTCACAAAATAAAGTGACAGTTTTCTATTTCAGATATTGAAATCTAATGTCCATTGGTCTGTAATAACAAGAGGTTTCACCAACTTCTCAACAAAGCCATCTGGCTTGGGGCTTCTAAAGTCCGGCACATTTAGTATTCTTAAATTTTTTTCTTCATTATCGTTGTTTTCTTTAACCACAACATTTTTTAGCGATTCACGTTGTTGCAGAGGAACTTACATTGACACAGACTCCTATTGTTTATAATTGTGCAAACACAGCGCTGCCAATAACTGCCAATTCTAGAAAAGTGGTCGGGTGAGAGGCAACTTTAATTATCAACAGGCTGACATAATGTAAAGAGTATATTCTCAATTTCCCAAGGTCCATTTTCTGGCTTCTCTATGCATCATGTTTTCTATAGCAGCCCGCTGTGCACGAGTGGGCTGGTGCTAACCTTTTTTGTATTGTTGCAACTCAGTTCACTGAGTGAACATATGCGCTCTTAGTTCGGTATTCCATTTATTTGTTGCCCAGAAAATATGTTGCTTGCAATAAATATCTAGGTTCTTGGTCAAAAAATAGCCGGAAATATTGCTTAATGAATGGTTTTCTTTAATTCAGAGGAAACAATTGATTACAGCAGCCAACGCAAGTTGTAGCAGTTTTGTGTACTTAGTATCTTTTGTCAGGGTCATAGATTTGAACTTTCAGGCTCTTAAACGGCAACATGAGATTGATAAAATAACACTTCATTTTGCCGTAACTAACCTCTGGAAAACACATTACAGCGTTACAATCACATTATACTTTATTTATGCAGCCATTCGAAAGTATATCTAATTGTAGAAATTATTTCGTTTCCTGCTTTAGTTGTTTTGGTAGGAATAGTTCTTCCGAAGTGGTGACATGACAAGGTGATTTAATTAACAGCAAAACCTGTTTGATTTTCCTTTATCGCATGCGTGAATTGTTCTCCTAACTTTTTGCAGGCATTGTGCTGAGGCTTCGGCCATACACAGCTGGAGGTAACGAAGTCATAATAAAAGATTTGACATCGGCGGATCCAGAAACCATGCCAACTACGATGGAAGATGTTCGGGTACCAGGACGACTGAATCTATAAACAGCTAAGCCTTTCCAAAATGCAAGGGCTGTTCTTGCCGAATGTGCTAGCTGTTGTATTAAAAATAATTTTTGATGTCGAAATTATCTAATGCTTTCATGAGTAGACTGGGATTACACCCGGACACACTGGACTAAGATCACACCAAAAACTCCAAACCGGGTGACTTCAGACTGGGTGATGCCAGGATACACCAGAACATCAGACTTGCGTCTGAATTTCCGCTTTGGTTTACATGCCAACAACGCCACACCCGGTCACGCCAAGACACAACAGCACACCAGAGCGGCATATGAATTTCTTGCGTGCACATAAAAAACGCCAGACACGGTCCCGCCACGAGACAACAGCACAAATAACCCATGTCTAAATTTCAGCTCTGATGTAATCATCAGAAAACACCAGACCAAGCCTGATGAACTTTTTGCATGGGAGGTATGGGATTGTTTCAATTTGATTAGAAGACACTGCAGATGTATAGGAAGAAAAGAACCCATAGCTTTCCCTTAATATAAAATTCATCATAAATTCCTGGTGTAACACAAGGCCATGTGGTGTGTCCACCAGACATGCCGCAAAGCTAAACTCCACACACTAGCTTGGTGTGCCCATCAAACCATGAGGATGGCACACTACTTAGCCCAGTGTAAGACCAAGTCAGCGTGATGTACATTCTTGGTGGCCTGGTGTGTACATCAGTCTGTGTGTGCGTAGCAGTCTGCGTGTTATTTATATAGATATTCATTTAGTAATACTTTGAATTATTTAATATCCCAACACGTGTGGGGATACGTACCTGAGACACAAAAACACGTCAATTGTATGAATATTTTTCATCCGGTTAAAAGTTACATCCGAATGACCGTCCAAAGTATACAACAAATGCAGGGGATCCTGGAGTTTGCCAGGCGCGCATAGTGGTACCCGTGCGCATTTAATGTGGTGAAGTGCGGCTCTCTACAAGCGACTTGACAGATGCGCTACTAACTACCGACTCCTGTAGCTTGTCTCTCCTTTATTGCTCGCGGAAGTAAAGAGTACTCAAATACATTATCATTACTTTGATAAGGTATAGCTGCTTTGTAATGATGTGTTCTCCTCGACCAATGGAAGGAAGGTTTTAAATAGTCCTCACGAGTTATATTATTTTATCGTGCTAAAGAGAGCACAAAACCGGAACCCGGCCAAAGACCTTTTGGCTCCAAGAGACACTAATGCTGCATCAGTCACCATAAAAGTAACGCTATATTACCAGGAGTAATTAGAAAAAACTTAACCTAGCCGCAAACCTCTGAACCCTCATCGTGGATGTGAGGTACAATGGGGGGGGAGGGGGGGGGCTTTATACAATGTTGTCATATTCGAGTACCTATTTGATAAGTGACTTATATGCTGGAAGATTGGTCTCCGCAGTCAAGTTTCTCAATGTTCTTGTTCAATTTTGCAATATTTGCGAAAGTCACGGTCACAAATATTTGTTATGTGGGTGTCCCTCTTGAGGTCATGTGTAATCGATACCCCTAAATACTTAACATAGCTGAACTTCCCAGTAACAGTATTGTTCATTTATTCGGAGTCGTTTTCTTGTGGCTAATAGTGATGGCAGTTCTATTTACGTAGTTTATTTGCATCTCTTATTTCTCACAAGAACGATGCATATTCTGCCATGATAAGTTAAGAATGTCCTGATTTTCTGAAATGGTTACCGGGGTATAAACAACACAGTTGTCTGTAACGAACCTCATTTTCACGGCTGGATCCACGCACAGTGCCACATCATTTATATAAACCAAGAAAAGCAATGGATTCAAAACCCATCCCTGTGGCACCCCTGTGTAAACATCTAACATGCGAGAACTTTCGCGACTCAAGGCAACAAACTGCTTGCCCTGCGATAGGTAACTTGCTATCCACGAAACAATAGGGGCGTTTTCAGATAAGATCGAACAACCATATCCGGTGACCATTTTTAATATTGATAAATAAAATGTTTTGCTGGCTCCAAGCCCAGAAAAATTCCTTGTACAAAAACAATCCTTGTTACAAAAAAAAATGTTTTTGCGGAAAAATATTGTAAGTCCCATCTCAGTCACGTGCGCGTTTTGTGTACCGCGCGATGTTGGCATTTCGGGTGGCTTCCACGAAAAACCAGTTCTGGCTACGGTTTTAGACATATTTACTGATAAATTAGGCACAGGAAGGATTGACAAGAAGTCTTGACCGCCAAGTATTAGGGTCGTCATTGGAGAAACAAAAACTCCAAACACGCCACAATGCGCAATAATGCTCTGGATTAAATTTGTTTTTCTCCGTATGTATGAAAGCTATGGTTTTCAAACCTTGTCAGTGTGTTCCCTTGTATATAATTCATCTTGGCATGAAATATTATTGTCCTGCTTAGCGGGAGAAGTTTACAAGAATTGCTCACAATGTTAGCGCTCTCGCAAAAGAAGACGACTGACCTCAAGCTCGCGCCGCCACTCGCGTGGCACACCGTTCTTTTTGCTGGGCAACCGTACCCGCCAGACGTGTATTAAACGCTCCTTTTTAACCTTCACTGGTCCCCGTTTCCCATGTCGGGGCTCTAACGTATCAGAAGTGGGATGGACCAAGCCTGATCCAGCGGCCACGACCAAGCGCAAGTCGATTTCTGTGGCCACGAATCGTCACAGCAGCGGCACCGACCAGGACCTCGACATGAACGAGGAAGGGCGGCGGCGGAGCGAGCGGACCCGAATTGGGCAGACTGCGGCGGCGGGCCCTCCCTGACTTCCAGCAACCGTTGCGACTGGAACAGGGAGCACGAGCCTTGGCGGTAGCGACGACGTAACCACGAGCCAAGATGGCGTGGCAGGTCAAGATTCGGAACGCTCCGACACCGACACCGTGGGGCAACGAATACCGCTGGCAGGCCCAGCAAGCGTTCCACCAACAATCCAGACTGGGTTGTATGGACCGACAGGTGACCTGTCTGGACTTCAGACTGTTGTACAAGAGGCTGTACAAGCCGCCGTGCGAGGAACGGTAGCGGGCATGGCTGACCTGCTTCGTCCCGCAACCCAGCACACACACGACCCAAGACCACCTGCAGAGTCCGGTAAGCTGCTACCAGTGTTCAACCCCGTCATAAATCCGGTGCAGACAGTTGAACATTGGATACGGAAAGTTGACGAACTATCGGAGATATACTCGTGGACCGAGATACAGACGGCGTGTTTTGCGCTAACGAAGCTAGAAGGAATCGCCAAAACGTGGCACGACGGCTTCGTCAGTGTCCAGCGTTCGTGGCTTGAATGGAAGCTGGAGCTGAAAAAAGCTTTTCCACCAGTCGTAAACCTACAGCGCCGACACCAGAAAATGAAAGCGAGGCGAAAACTGCCGAATGAAACCGTCGAACAGTATTTCCATGAGAAGCTCAACCTGGCGCGTCTTTGTCAACTTCCGGAAGATCAGATTGTGGACTACGTCATTACAGGCATCAGTGACGAAGCGCTCGTTCGGAACCTGAGCGTAGTCAAGTTTTCTACTCCAGAAGATCTGCCGGAGTGCCTTAAACGTTTGGACGACCGCCTCGCCGCCGCCGGGAAAGCGTCCCACCGATCCGATCCGGCAACCGGTTCAAGGGCAGGAAAGAACAGTTCACCAAGCGACCCAAATGCCCACAGACTCCCGAAACGAAAACCGCCATTCAACTCTAATGGTGAACCGCGATGTTTCAACTGTGATGAATCCGGACATATGTACTGTAAACTGCAGAAAACCCAATAAGCGAGAACACTGTAGCGAATGTCACCGAACAGGACATAGAACAGCTGACTGCAGATCAAGCGGCAAAGGAAGTGTGTCGGTAGAAAATCATCACATCGAAAACAAAGAACAAGTAAATGCACAAAACGAAAAGTATTTTCAAGACGCTCTCGTAGACGGGAAGTTTGTCCGAGCTTATGTTGACCTTGGAAGTCAGTGCGGTATGCTGAGCAAGGTGGATGCCGATGATTTGGGAATCAACTATAACAAGCCATCCCGAGGATGTAAGATTGGAGGCTATGGTTTCGGTCAGGTCCTACCGTGCGGAATCACGGAAGCAAGCGTCACCGGAGACCAGGCGACAGCCCGCGTTCCAATCTACGTTGTTCCAAATGAAGCGCAAGCGATTCCACTTCTTGTTGGACAACCGTTTGCAGAGCAACCTCATGTTACCATCGTGCGAAGAAGGAACACACTTCGCATTTTTGAAGAACAAGGCAGTTCTACTGATGATGATAAACGGCTCCGACAGATTCACATCCCTGATCTTCCACCACGCTCCATGGTGTTATGGGCCAAGGAGTCTGTTGTGATTCCACGGAACTAAGTGTGGATCATTCATCCGACTACCAAGGAGTCTGCGGCAGGACACGTCTTTGTTGACGCACAGTTGCGGATGCAAGAAGGCAAGGAACACTGTTTACCTGCTTCTGTAATCAACGTCACAGAAGCTGGCGATACGGTTTTGCCTATTTTTAACATATCCAGTTCCAACCTCAATATTTCAAAAGGTGATGTAGCAGCCAGAGGCTCCTGGTGTTCCGAAATGTCTGAAACCGCCATCAAGCGAAGGACGACGGATCTCCTGGAACGGATCAAAGCGGAAGATGTACGAGCAGGACCTCAGCTTTGTCCTGATCTGTGGAGGAGATACCAACCTACAACAGAGGACGGTCCTATCGTGCGAGCGCCTTTCAAGACGCGGCCAATTAAGGAACGCTACTGCTACAAATGCACAGGCCAAGGCCACTTTGGTCACCAATGCCACATGAAGAAAAAGGCAATCCAGGTACGGCCTACACCGTTTCTTACGACGACCCTCACGAATCTCAACATCAAAGTAGACAGTCAGAAGGAAATTGGCGAGTACCACCAAACAAGCAGAAAGGAGGCAAGCGCAGCCGCAAACGGGTGCACAGCGAAGACAAGTCGGCAAGAAGACAACCAAGGGAACGGCCTCACCACAATACGATTCAACAGCACCAAAACAACGACGGCGGCTACGACAGCAAACCTTCCGTGAGCAACAGCGGAGGCTCGAGAAAGAAGAAAAAGAACAAGAAGTCGCACTTGCAGCGGAAAATCAATGCGACTTTCAAATGAGACCTACCGCATTGAGAATATATCTGGCCACCAGCGGACTCAACGTTTCTACACGTCAACAGCTCCCGTCGACAAACTGAAACAACTCAACACATTTGATGTTGACATAGAAGAAACATCAAGTGAGAACACTTGAATTTCAGGATGGCCGAGTGTTAGCGCTCTCGCAAAAGAAGACGACTGACCTCAAGCTCGCGCCACCACTCGCGTGGCGCACCGTTCTTTTTGCTGGGCAAGCGTACCCGCCAGACGTGTATTAAACGCTCCCTTTTTAACCTTCACTGGTCCCCGTTTCCCATGTCGGGGCTCTAACAGCAAGGGCAATTTAACTCAATATGCATTATTTTGAAAATCATTTTATAAAATGACCATCTTTAATATTCTTCAAACTTTTCGAAATTAACTTTTATAATATGCACTAACAGAGTCTGCAAAAACATAATGCAATATTTGTGTGGCTTTGAAGTTATAAAGCGAGAAATACGGCCGAATTGCCATAAATATGGGCGTGCACATACACGTTCTTTGCAATTTCATTAATAGTAAAAAGCGTAAAACAGCTACGGGGTGGTCAGGAAAAGACAAATTGACCGCACATAGGTGGATGGTAGTTTTGAAGGATAAGTTCCTAATACTATTTCGTACAACCGATCCAAAAATGCCCATCGGCCGGAGAGATCGAGGGGTAGCACCCTGTAACATGCATTGAGGTGAGTGTTTCAACAGCCGGCGCATAGCGTCTTCGTCTACGCGGCGTAAAGGAAGCAACCGGAGCGACTTTTCAAACATATCAGCTTACAACCTTGGCGGTAACATGATATAGGACTCAAAAATAACAGCGCAAGTAGGGAATCCACAGAAACACACGTCTCCACAAGTCACAAAAACAATCACACTCAGGGACACATTCAAAGCAGACAAGACACTCACACAGCGTTGACTCGCAACTCAATCTCTATTTTTGCACTTCTTTTTGTTCTACGCCTTTTCGATACATTCATAAAAGTTGGCATCTTTTTCTTCTACATCCCATTAAATGATACACTTGTGATCAAATAAGATAAGCTACTAAGATAAGGTAGTTCTTTTCCTGATAAAGTGAGCGATGGAGTGCTTACACATTTGTCGTCATCCCTGGCAATATCTTCTGCTTCCACTATCTCTCTAGCCAGTTGGCCAGCACTGTACACTTATCTGGATGTGCCGCACATACGTAATCCTGTGATCACGTGTGTTTGTGTGGATTCTCTACTTGCCCTGTTAGTTTGAGACATGAATAACCAACTCGCTCAAGCCGCCGTTTCGTTTATGACATAGGAGGTAGGGCGCGGTAGAACTTGAACCTGCGCCGCCTGTGACCGCCTTTAGACCTTTTCATTTTAGTAGTTGCCTCACCGGCGGATAGAGGGCGCTGATGCACTCGGCGCCATTAGGTTGCTTCAATTTGGTTGGTTTTGGTTTCAACGTGAACGCGGCTATGTTGCTGTTTTACGTTGTTTTAGCCTAATTTTGTGATAGTTATTTTCCTTGTAGCACACAACCAATGAAACAATGGTATTGACCCACTTTGAAGACTACCAGGTGTATTTTAGCCTAACTTGCGGGCGTTTTTTACCAACTCCTTTTATGTATCTGATTACAATCCGTTGCGAAACGCCTGATTGATGTACAGAAAAGATTACCGTCGTCTACGGCCGTGCCCGATGACACCAGTTTCCAGAAAAACAAACTAAAGATGAGACTAACACGTGAATGTAAAGAAGCATATCGACATCTTTATCAGCAATGTTCTGAATCGGCCAGAACAGATGAACTCGCGAGTTTACTACTCACTGTTTGGTTTTCGTGGGCACCCAACCTTTAGCGAACTTGGCAGACTAAAAACGTATCGTTTAATGACGCAGATAATTGATATAAACAAGCAATATCGTCTCGGTCTCTTTTTTTATTAATTGAGTACTCGAGCAAGTTTTGACAGGCCGAGTAGGAAATTTCTCATATTATCAACCGTGCTAAAGTACTCATAAGCAGCATTCCGCTATATTGGACCTAGAAAATAAGTTATTTTTTATAATAACATCTGCTTACTCAAGAAATGATATAAGAGTTCGTGAAATTAAATCTAGAATTTTTTTCCCGGAAAATTGGCCAAATAAATTTAAAGGGGGAGCAGGACGAGAACTTTCTCGGAAAGTTTGGCTGAATTCTAGCGCTAGGCACCACTTCACGGACCTATGTGGACAAATATTTATTTTTTTGAACAGATTCACTTTGTAAATTTTGGCGTCGCAAGTCACCAAAAGTAAGTCTCTATTCGCCATCGACAATCCTGGACTCAAGTGATTGCTATGCAGACGTCTCTTTTCTTCTTTTTTTTTCGTCGTTAAACCTTGCGGATTATCGATACTGGCAAAAATTAAAACAGCGTACGCAAAAAAAAAAGCGTCGTCATTATTGTGCATGCGCCGAACCCAAGCCGCGGTTTAGATTTGCAAATAGGAAAGTCGTTATTTCCTTCTGCACGCTATTCTAAAACTCGCTGCTATGTGTTTGTGGCGGTTGTGGGCAACCTGCGGATTCCAAGCGGTTGGCCCAGGTTGCCCCTTCAGCAATCATGTGTGGTCATCTTGACCACGAGGGGGCCACGGTTTCTTACGCGGAAAGTCCCAACATTTGTGTTACAATAAATTAAGTGGATGGCACTGGTTATTTAATTATAATCAATAAATCACTTAAATGACTGTCGAAGTGGAAGCGAGCACGTATAATATTTCTTATACCTCATAAGTAAGCCGACCAACCGAAGGTTTACGTCGCAAAAAAGATTGAGAACCTCATTAAATGTAGGTGTGGTATTATGAACCAACAAAACGCCTGATGTTGACGTACCATTACTTCTAGCCCCAGATAAAATACAAGTTAAACTTTTAGTTCTATCTCCTCCGCGAGTTTCCTCACATGATCAAAATAAACTGTTTTCGATATATTATGAACACAAAGAATGACACTTACAAAAAACACAAATATTATCCTTGCGCTGACCACTCTTGAAGCCTTCCAATCCTAAATGCGCGATATAAATATACGCGCTTCTTACTGAGAATGTTCCGCCACTATTGGTAAACGAACCTCAGTTGTCATAAGGACCTTTGAACCCTCGTGATGTCTTCGTCGTTGAGTAGACGTATCGGACTACAGTTTTCGAAGTAAAGCGCGGTGAAACGCGACGAAAAACACGAATACAACGCATCCGCCAAGGCGCGGAGGGGAGAGCGGAGCAGCAAGTTGAAGCAACCTAATGGCTACCGCGTCACGTGATTCCAAGATGGCAGCGCCCATGCGGAGGGGATGAAAAGGTCTATAGACCTGCCATCGTGAAGGACTCAACAACGCGTAGAAAAAAAATATACTTAAAAAAACAAATTCCGATTGACCGAGGTTGTCTGTACTGGGCGTTTTCAGATAGGATCGAACGTCCATGTTCGATCGACATTTTATTTTTATTTTCACCAAAAGATATATTTTACTTGTGCACCCGCAAAAACATGCTCGAACGCTTTCGCGGAAAATCCAATTTATCTTGAGGAACAATAATCACAAGGTCGCTGTTGGTACACGCGCACGTTTTCCCAACTTTCGTAAAACCGTCCCTTTGGATATTCAGGATATTTATTTAAAAAAAAACTGTTTGTCGACTTAGGTTTAATATTTGTTTGTTGCAGAGACTGTAGATAAAATAAAAAGGAGGTGAACATGTGTTATCGGCAACAAAGCAATTCAGAGCTTTATGGATCCGAATCTTAAAAGACTGAAAACTGAAATATTTAAACATAATTTGGACGCGTTTGTTCAATATTCGCATATAATGTCATTAAAATTGAAAACGATAGCCTTTTTAACAAAAATAGTCTGAAATGTACACAGGTTACTGATTTTGCGATAATTGGATAATCAGCTTATAATAAAGGCCATCTTAATTTTTATTCTACTTTTCACAGATCGACTCATAATCCGTCCTATCAGCCCCTTCAAAAGTGATTCGCAATATTTTTTATTTTTTTATTTTACAGAGCGCTAAATATACAGAATTTCCTTAACGGGAGTAGAAAAAAATATGATGTTGCCGATTTCAAACAAGGGCAAGAGAGGGGTCGAAAAATATAGGAATTGTCTGTGAAAAAAGCACTGTAATAGGAGTCTGTAAAAAATAGGAATTTTTACGAAAGATTACAGGTGAGGTTGCAGCACAAGTCAAAGATTTAAAAAAAGAAATTCTCGGATCAGTGAATTTAGGAGCCTACCCTTCGTAGGGAGGCTGGGCTGCTGACGACCAGGTTTAAACTGCGATAAGAAAGAACGCATGTTTAAAGTGGTACAATTGAAACGAGTTTAATGAATCAAGATCCTGTGCTTGCATTCCGCGCTTGTCGCGTGCTTTCTTTCTGCCGGACGCTGACCTGGGACGGTCATGGCGCTCTCCTGGCACTCTGAGGAGGAACATTTGTTTTCCCGTTTTGCCTGAAGCGATCAGTGTTCGTTTCTTCTTAGTGGCTTCGGAAGCAGGCGACCTAGATCTGCTTTTCGCAGTCATAGGAGACTTGACTTTCAAAGATGTATCTTTTTTGCTTCTACTGTCCTTGCTAAAACAGCTATGGTTCCGAAGTGTCGGACCGCGTACACTGCCACAAGTGACAGGACTGAATTCCACGCACAACAGAAACGGAGTCCCACTTCTTTGCTTTCATATCCCTGAACGCTTTGACGTCAGCTTTCGGGAGGTGGATTAGTTTCACGTTCGGCAGTTTAGTGTTCAGTGGGGCAACCATCTCAGACGCCGACTTGATCACCAAAGTGGGCCGTCGGAGGTTATAAAACGTTGCTTGGTGCTTGACACGACTCCCAATTTTATTGCAGGCACTCTTGCCATGTCCAGTTGCAGAAAAAATATACTGCGCTGACATGCACTTGTTGCTCTGCAGCCCGTGTAGTTGGTACTTGTTCTTAAAGTGGCTTGCTAAACCATCACTAACGTAGGTCACATGAGCATACCCAAATTGGATTTCACGGTTCTCCAAACCGTTGTCATATAAATTAAGTTACACACAATCACATTCAATTGCACTCCTTTTTTTTCAATGTATTTTTTCTTTGTGTTGTGCGGCTCGCCACGCGGCGGATCTATTGGCGCTCACAGGAGGCGCATGTTCAGGTTCTGCTGTGTCTTAACTCCCATATCATGTTCCCGCCAAGGTTGTAGGCTGATTTGTTTGCAAAGTCGCTCCGGTTACTTATTTTACGTTGCGTAGACGGAGACGCTACATGCCGGCTGTTCAAACAGCCACCGCGAAGCATGTTACAGGGTGGCGACTCTCGATCGCTCCGGCCCATGTGCATTTTTGAGTCGGTTGTACGAAAATGTATTAGGACTTTTCCCTTCAAAACTACCGTCCACCTATGTGCTGTCAAATTCTCTTTTACTGACCAGCCCGTAGCATTTTCACGCTTAATAATATTAATAAACTTATTAAGAATGGATATGTGCACGCCCATTCATGGCAACCGCGTCAGCGTCAATTTGGACATATTTCTTGATTTATAACTTAAAATCCCAACAAATATTGCAGTATGTCTTTTGCAGATGTTGTTAGTACATTTTATAAACGTTAATTACGGAGAGTTTGAAGAATGTTAGAGATGGCCGTTTTTTAAAAATGATTTGCAAAATAATGCATATTTGGTTAAATTCCCCTGTGTGAGCAATTCTTGCAAATTTGTTCTCCTCACCCGGACAACAATATCTTATGCACAGGTGAACTATATAGAAGGTAACATACTGGAAAAGTTTGAAGACTTTAGCTTTTATATATACGGAGAAAACAAAATCTTTATTCCAGAGCATTATTGCGCAATGCGCCATATTCGCGATATTGTTTCTCAAAATAACGACCCTAATAGTTGGTGATTAATACCTTTTGTCACTCTTTGCTATGCTTAATTTGTCAGTAAAAATTTCCCAACCTTAGCCGGAGCAATCTTTTTTTTTAAAGAAGCCGCTCGAAATGCCAGCATCGCGCTATACACAAAATGCGCACGTGACTGAGAGGGTGCTTACAAATTGTTTTCGCAGACTGTTTTTTCTCCAAAACAAGGATTGGTTTTGTTCTCGTGGGCATGGCAAAAGTTTGCCATGCCACAAATATTTTTTTCCATCACAACTAAAAATGGTCACCGGGCATGGTTGTTCGTTCTTATCTGCAAACGCCCATGGTGCCACCTACACACGAAGCGTTCCAGGGGACACTCCAACGTGGTGTGTTCGCTTTATGTTAACTACTGGCGGATCGAAACGGCCAGATGGGTCCGGTAAGAACAACCACAGCTATGATATTTTAAAGAACTATGGGTGTGTCCGCAGATTTTGTGTAAGATGCCGCTCAGTATCTTCTCCAAATCGTAAAAAATATAAGAAAAGTACTCAGCTGTCTTTGAGGTTTTTCACAAAGGCGATCGAGATACATAGCATGTATACGGATTCTGCGCTCCATTTTGGAAGACGGAGTGAAGGGGTCTCCAAACAGGATACTTCAAAACGTGTGAAGCGACACGTTACTCCACATGAAGCGCAAGTTGAATTAATTAAACGTGGAGCGTGTTGACGAGTCTAAATTTTATACACAAAAGGGTAAACAAATAGGACGGATCACATAACATGTCATCTTTCAGCTAGAAACAACAATATTGAAAGAGAACCGCCCCCGAAGGCATGTACAAGTCTTGAAAGGAGAAGGAAAAAAATGTTGAAGGAAAGAAAAATCTCAAAGGGAAGAAAATATATAAAAAATACATAACGGTTTTGCTAGGAAAGCCAGATTAAAAGCTTAAATCATTCGCAAATATTGTTGGACATGGCACCCATGACAAATGACTCGATGATTTCCTTCCCAAACTATGGTACCGCGAATGCAAGGTGTTCAGCCATCACACTTTGGGCAATGAACAACGATGAGGTGTAATGACGCGTCGGAGGTCTTTGAAGTTTCAGGGTTTTGTTCCCTGAGTAGGTGGTTGACACATCGGCATGTTTAAAAGATATACTGGCTCCCGCAGCTCAGGGGATCGAGCAAAGTTTCTTATCTTCACACGCTAGGTCACGTTGTGAGCAACGAATGTGTTCGTCCTGACCCCGAGAACACTCGCGCAGTAGTGGCATTTGCACTGCCTACCAGCGAGTAGGCCGTCCGAAGGTTCCTGGGAGTTCGCGCGTACTACAGGTGGTTCGTTCGGTTTCTCGCTAAGCTTTCTGCGCCGCTCAAGCACCTCACTAAAGGCGCAGTGAACTTCGAATGGGGAGAAGAAGAAGAACAATAAGCATTTGACGAGCGGAATCGACGAATTTAGTCGCCACAGATTCTTGACCACTTACACCAATCAACACCAGCAATCAAAGACTCGGCGCGGTACTGGTCCAACGACAACATGCTACAGAGCGCGTGATCGCCAACGTCCGACTACGCTAGTCGGACGTTGTCGAACGCGGAACGAAATTACTCCACGACCGAGTAGGAATGTCTTGCCATCGTCTGGGGCATCACAAAATTCCGCCAGTAAGTAGTAGATAAAGTGTACGGATTCGCACAATAGAAGTATCGATGTCAGAAACTACATACCCGGATATCGGACACATATCGTTGATCTGATCGATGTCAGAAACCAGATACCTGGATATTGGAAATGTGTGCGCATTCGCACACAGACCAATCAAAGCGCAGATGGGCGAGGCCAAACTCGATCCGACCAATCACAGCGCAGGAGGGCGGGGCTTCTTCCCCCTCTCCCATCCCAGTGACAGGCTGTGGGCATCGATTGCCACGCCCACAGCGATCCTCCACAAAGATGGCCCCGCCCACAGGGCGTTGGCCACTCGCGACATATTAGCTAATCCTATCCTAACCTATTCAGATGTAAAAAACACCTGTTTCTGATATCGGAAAAAGTTTTCATTTTCAACGAATTTATTATTGATTGATGATCGATCATCGGACGATAGTTGATCACCACTCAGTGGATAAATTCATTTGTGGTCGCCATTGTCTGCGAAGTCATGTCACGTGACTTCTGCGAATTTTAATTATTCCGATTAGACCTTTAGCGCTTGTGCCTCGGCAGGCGTCGAACCAGCGACTTTTCGTTCAGTAGCCCGGCGTGCAACGAATGCGACCTTTCGTGGCAAGTGCGAGCACTCGCCGCTCTGATACGCTATGTCAAGTTCACATTAGAGTTGGTGATACTTCTACAAGAGAGACTTGAAGGCGCCGCCACACCAATCAGCGTATTCCAAGCTCCTCTACATCTTCGGATCGTGGGAAAGTGTGTGGACACGCCGCTGGATGTCGCCATGTCCAGTGTGGAGCAGTTGCTGATATTCCCACAATATGTCACGAGTATCTCAACTGATCGCGTCATTTGCGCGGCGCCACCACACCAATCAGCGTGAGTCATTTCTCTCTATATATCTCCTCCATAAAGACTCCGCACCTTAGTTATGTAAGTTATACATTCGATCGTCAGGCATCAAATAGCTGCCATCCTGCTTTTCCTTCCAATCATCTACAGTATTGGCTTCGGATTTGCCACGTCTCAGGCAAACCCGTACGGCCACTGCACACTCGAGACGATCTTCACGGAAGACATCAATGTTCATCGGTGTTCAGACTCTCTTTCGCGATACGTGACATCAATGAAAGTGTACTATTCCGAAGAAATCGGCATAAACTAGGACAAAAGCAGACTCGCACCGCAAAACAATGTCATAATATTTTATATTTTCACAGGTCCGAAATAGGGGAAGAAGTGAAAAAAAACTTTGGTCTACTTCTCTTGGGTAACATTGACCGGCCTAGCGTTTATGTTATATTATGACGGACATATGTCACCAGGACAAGCTTCTCTTGAACGAGATGGATATTCGCATCGTGCTGCGGCAAAGTACCGATGATTATAGGCTCTTGGCCTCTTCGAAGGTTCCCCCCAAAACACCTCGTTTAACTTGCTTGTATTGTGCTCTATATTCGACGCGTGCAAGTGGCACCGACGGTGCTTGTGGGCAACTAAAAGCGTCTGCAGTCCTCTCCCGCGACTTATCTACTGCATGGAGCAAGACCAGAATCCTTTCTTCCGGTGTGTCGAACATTGTCCTCGACCATCTCTGTCCGCATCGGGTGCCGTCAAAGCTCCTCACCACTTTCATGAAGATCGAGGCGTTTCAGGGAAATCGCTAGCACGACCCCTTCAAGCTCGAACACTTAGTCTACCAACATAGCCCAAAACGCGGGTTTCCCGCGCCGGAACCAGGAGCGCAATCCAAGCCCTCACGCCTCATTTGGTCAAGCCAAGAATTGCCCCGTCCGAGCGGCGCCTCGCTCACCGCCTTCCAAAGGCTTGTTTGTGTCCCGTCTGAACCCAGCAACTAGCGTCACTGACGTCGTCTATAGTATCAGCTGTTGTCGGGGACAAGCCAGTGATATACATTCAACTGAAAACAAAATACCCCTCGTATAACTCGTTCCATCTCGCCGTTGACGAGGAGTCGTTGCAGGTGTGTAACAACTCGGATGTGTGGCCGGATGGCAGTCTTTTTTCCCCCTTTTTTTAAGGTTGCTTAGTTCCCGGCGTTACGTGGTTGCAGTGGAAAGTTTAACCAAAGGTACCCATGGCTCGGAATCTTAATGCTTATTATAAAACTGCCTGCGGCCTTCGAATAAAATCAGATGAATTTATGTCTAATCTGCTAGGTACCGATTACGATAATGTCATTTTGTCAAAAACATGGCTTCATGGTGGCATTGCGAATAGCGAATATTTTACACCTTCCTTTACTGTGTTTGGTAGAAATCGTAATTATACTTCCGGGATAAAATATGAAGGTGGTGTTCTAATAGCTTGCAAACATTCACTGAATGGGCGTAGGCGAAATGATTGGAAAACCTACCAAGAATCTGTCTGGGTCAAGATACCGTCTGGTGACGTGTTCAAGTTTCTAATTGGAGCACAATATTTCCCTCCTGCTTCAGATGCGGCTCTATTTGTAAGCCACTTTAATTTTCTTGAAAATGAAATAGCACGTGACTGCAACTATACGATGTGCAACTATACGGTGATTTTAATCTACCGAAAGTTGACTGGATTTATGGTTGCATTAACAGTGAAAGTTCCAGCACACGTCATAAAGCGTTTTGTTTGTTTAACATCATAGATTGTAACAATATTACGGAACACAACATGTTCGCCAACTGTTCCGGTAACATTCTTGATCTGGTCTTATCTAACATTCCTACTTCGGAAGTGGCTCGTGTGGACGATCCGCTGCTTACCCCTGATGCATATCATCCTCCACTTACGGTTTTGTTTTCTATGTTTTTAAGATCAAGGGTTTCGTCTGGTGCACTGTGGTGCGCGTACAGCGCTGGCGATGACTTTAGCTTATACAAATATTTCGAGCGATATGATAGGACTGATATCTTACAACGCTCTGGTGTAGATTCCATGGGGAATAGTTTTACAGTGGTAGTCAATGATGCCATGAACTTGTTTGTTCCCCAGTGCACCAACCGTCCTCAGAAATTGCCTCAGTGGTTTTTCAAAGATTTACGATATTACTTGAACTTAAAATTACATTACCAATGAATACATATAAAAAAAGAAGCCTCGGCTTATGGTATGAACAATTTAAATTCTGTCGTAAACTAACAGAAAAGCTACATGCTACTGACCAATATCACTACCTTAGGCAGATGGAGCGTAACCTGAAAAAGCGACCCGAAGGATTGTGGCGCTACGTGAAAAAGCACACAACAGAAGGACTCTAACAATATAACGCTGCGCAACGGGTCAGCTATCGAAACGTCCCCAAAATCTGTTTGTGAGTTGTTTTCGCATCATTTCAGTTCATGCTTTTCTAATGTCAACACCCCTTTACCCGTTACATGTAACAATAAATTCGAGGAGTATTTACCGTTTACTGAATTTACAGTTCATGTAGTTCCTTTAGCTATTGGAAAGTTGAATTCTAACTGTCCACAGGTTCAGATGGTATTCCTAATTTTATTGTAAAAAGATGTTGCGAATATTTTGCCCATGTTCTTGAAAAAGTGTTCAACTTATCCAGACAAACAAAAATATTCGATAGTCGCCCCGATTTTGAAGTCAGGTAATTCTTGTGATGTTTGTTTTTATCGTCCTGTTTCCCTTCTCAATGCATTTTCAGAGGTGTTTGAGAAGCTGGTGTACAATCGATTGTATAATTATTTTAAAATAAAGTTTGTTCTTGTACAGCACGGTTTCGTCACAGGCAGACCCGTCGAGACAAATCTTTGCACATTTTTAAATGTTGCTTTTCCGATTATTCAGTGTCGGGGTCAAGTAGACGCAATATATCTGGATATGTCCAATGCCTGTGATGAGGTCAATTATGAGTTGTTATTGCTGAAACTCGTGGACTATGGCCTCAGTCCTGAGTACAATACCTGGTATAGAAGTTATCTTCATAAAAGGCAGAACTGTGTGAGGGTATCCTGCTTCTTGTCTCGTCCATTCATTTCTATGTCAGGAGTGGCTCAGTGTTCGAACCTTCTACCTTTGTTTATTGTTTTGATAAATGATTTTGTGCCGTCCGTAAAACACTCTCAAGTACTTATGTTCGCGGATGGAGTGAAGTTGTTTCGGCAGGTATGTTCAATTTTTACATAGGCTAATTCATAATGCAATAGGCAGCCCTACTCTCCTCATCTCTGTTCACTTTCACATTCCACATAGAACTAACTTTAGAAATCCAAGAGTATTTTACCCAGACCTCCTTCGAAACGCATCACAGGTTTCGCGTATCTAACACAAAATCAGATCAGATTTTATTTCCTCAAAGGTAACCCAGTTGGAATATATTACATGAGGAAGGAATAAATACAACATTCACTCCACAAAAAATAAAAGGTAAAAAGTAAACAAAAACAAAACAAAAATTCAGTGATCACACTTTACTAATGGCAATTACGAATGTCGCGAAATTGATTGGTATCAGTTTCATGGTCGATTTGAGCGGTTAAAAAATTCCAGTCGGCAATAGCAAGTTAAAAGGGGGAATTTTGAAACTTGTTAGTTTTGGAGAAGAGAGGCTGAATTTTTAGTGGATGATCACGGCGCTTTGAAATGTATGTATGTATCTTTTTATGTGTCTTTATTCCAGACACAAACAAGGGTCTGGGAGGCTGGGGCAAAAGAAGACGAGTTGTCTTCTGACGAGGCTCCAGCCCCTTTTTACAGCACTCGGAGGAGAAACAGGAACATAAACAGAATAAATATACAAAGATACAGCAATTTTGAAATCCACAACAAACACACTAACATATAACAGTCAACTTCGTACTAACTGCAGATCATGAGTGATTTAGTATATATTCTAAAATCCTTTTTTAAAATGAAAAAAAAACGAAATGTGTGCTTGGGTCATTTCTGCTATGTTTGGGTGTGTGTTTAGTAGATCTGGTACGAGATATGTAAGGTGTTGTGTACCGTAATTAGTTCGAACCCTAGGTTTCGGATACTGTGCACTTGTGAGACTGCAATTTGCCGAGGTTTGATCGAAGATATAAAGAAAGGGTGCTTGGTTCTGTCTACTTTTCTTAAAAATAAAAATAGATTATTTAAGAAGCAGGATTTGATCTATATTTAATATTTTATACTTTTGAAATGCTGGAAATGAGTGTTCGTACCTTTCAAGGTTCTCAATAGATCTTACAGCCTTCTTTTGCAAAATAAATAGTTTTTGCTTATTTGTTAGTGTAGTGGTTCCTCATACTAACATACAGTACTGTAAGCGTGAGTAGACAAGCGAATAATATAATTGCAGTTTCAACCTTTCTGGTAGTAATTGTCGGAATTTGTTTAATATTCCTATTGCTCTTGCAATAACAACCCTCATTTTTGCTATGTGTACAGTCCAACTGAGTGTTTCTTCGAACCACACACCAAGAAACTTATGATAATTAACGCCTTCAATTTCTTCCCCCGTCAAAAAAGATGTTCAATGTACCCGAAATATGTTTGTTTTTTGATCTGAACAATACATATGTTGTTTTACTTGTGTTAAGATTAAGCTGGCTGCGCTTTAGTCACAATAATGATTTACTGAACCAACTATTTGCAAATTCCTCGAGCTGATCCAGATTTCCACTAGAAAAAAAGGCATTGGTATCATCAGCATATAGAATAATATCACGCGATTCAGGTATATTCACAATATCGTTTATATAAATTAGAAATAGGATGGACCTTAGAGATAGAGGCTACGAAATTCCGATGATGAGTAGTAGATGGCATGAAGGAAAACAAAACGGGCTAGTTTGGTTCTAACGGTTAGGGTTTCAACTCTAGGCTGGTTTTAATAATTGTGACGCTCGAGGTTCGTGAATAGTCATGCATGATGTAGCGTGATGCCTACTTTTGGACAGATTAGACCTTGTTAAGAAGGTACGAAAGTAAGTAATATTTATTTTCAGCAATATTGTGCTGAGGGCACCAGACAAAAAGCTTCCATGAGGTAGCTTGCTTGGGTCTGGTGACCCTGCATTTACATATCAAGGTAAAAACAACAACTACTATACACTACACTTTGTCTAAATAAAACAAACGCGTACACTTACAGGGCATGATAAAAACTACTACTATACACTACACTTTGTCTAAATAAAACAAACGGGTATATCCGTTTTCGTTAAACAATAAATATCATTGTGGTCTATATGAACTTGTTAAGTAATGTAGGCAGGTTACGCGCAATAGATTGCAGTGCGTAATTTGTCCGAAAACGAGGCACATTCCAGATAGTTCTGGGTGATTCCAGATAGCTCTGGGTGATTCCAGAACTATCGGCGTCTGACAAGGATGGAAGATTCACGTTTTATCAGGTGGAACACATAAGACAAAAAAAGAAAGATTTCGGTTGAAAATAAACTAGAACATAGCAAACGGTACTCGTATACACTGGCAATCCTCACGACCTTGAATTTAGGAAATAATGGTTCCGTATGAGTGTCGTAAGGCACGTTTGCAGCAAAACGCAGCACTTTCTTTTTAGGATCGTAATTTTGTTAATACTAAATATAATTGTTGTGCTCCAAACCAAATGACAATAGTTAATATGTGAGCTAAACAGAGCATGATAAATTTGCATTTTGCTATTTAAAGGCAACAAGGAGCGACAGTGACATACCGTTCCAACAATTTTTGACAGTTTCTTAACTAAGTAATCTATGTGATTATCCCATTGCATATGTTCTAAAAAATGACAACTAACGTTTTGTGCTGTTTAACTATTTGAATCTGGTCGGTGCAATTTCTAGAGCATAATTACTAATAACGTGCTTATTTACAGGTGTAAACAAAATTGCCTTAGATTTTATCGTGTTTATTTAAGACCATTTATTGTTGACCACGAAAGAAACTTTTACAGAACTAAGTTTCCCATGTGTATAAGTTCGTCCATATTCGATGCAGATAGAAATATACTCGTGTCGTATGCATACGTTATGAAACGTGCTTGGTTGCAAATGTTGACTAGATCATTTATATCGACATTGAACAGCAGAGGGCCGAGTATAATGCCTTGGGTCACACCAAACTTCAAGATTTGCGAAGAGGAAACATGATCATCCACTGAGACGCATTGCTTACGATGTTCTAAATAATAATGAATAAGTATCAAAGGCTCGCGACGTATGTCATAACAGGAAAGTTTATCAAGGAGCGTTGAATGGTTAAGAAAATCAAACGCTTTACTAAGATCACTGAATATTCCCGGTGTCAGCCGTTTGCATTTTATATTGTGTAATATTATTTCTTTCTGCGATATTAAAGCGCTTTACATGAATTTTTTCTGGCAAAATTTGAACTGGGAGTTTGTTAGTACTGATTTCTGGGTGAAAAAATCGTCTAAACGATATTATATAATTCCTTCCAGCCCTTTGGAAAGTATTGGAAGAACCGAGATGGGTCTGTAATTTGTAACTACATTTTTTTCTTCACCTTTATGCAAAACTGAAACTTTCGCAAGTTTCACGTTATTCGGAAATTGGCTACTCGACAATTCCACGTTAAATATATATACCAAGAGCGGGGCCACCACATCGATTACGAATTTAACAGGCTTTATTTGTATATCGTCCTTGTCATGGCTTTTATCGTTATTCAATCCAATAAATACACGGATCACTTCCAATTCGTCTGTCGGTTGTAGGAAAATTGTGTCTTCTACACGTTGCGGGATATACCAGGAAGCATGCTCATTGTGCGCGCTAGAAGGCAAGTTATTAAAATGTCCGTTAAAGAGCTCAGATATTTGTATTCCAAACACGCTTTCACCCGAAAGTGAAAGTTAATCTATTGAATTCGTCTGCTTGCTGCTTTTGAGCACTTCGTTTATCGACTGCCAAACAATCACAGGACGCTTCTTTATGAGCGTCATGAAAAAAAAAACGTTTGTGATACCATTTTTTTAGACCACCTAAGACTGGGTGGAAGAAACACAAAGACGTCTCAAACACAGTTAACCACTTTATTCAGTGCTCCCTCCTTTTATACATCCTGAACCCAAAATTGCCACCATAAAAACACTCTAAACAATGGCACCAAGGGGACACGCCTTGACTTCGCAGCCACGCTTGTCTTTAAAAAAAAGAACCATTTTGATTTAACAAAAGGTACACACACATCAAAACATCGACCGAGGGGAAGATTCTTTAACCTCGGAGCCACTCTTATCTTTACAAAAAACGAACAAGCGAACCACACGGAACCCACTGCTGTTCGAACCCATCAACCTGTTACTTTTTTGTTATTTTTTACGTACGGATACAAACGGAACAAGATGGTGACAAAGAAGGTACCTCTCGCGAAAAACACAAGACCTGTTCAATTTATACTTGCAGAAAAGCTTTCGCACGATCACTAAGAAGCATAGACGCCTGGCTTATGCAATTGCCGATCGACCTCATTTTTACTGTCTCTTTTACAACCCTTTTGACGTCATTAACCTTTTTGCATAGTACCGTTGTACCGGACCACTCGGCTGAGCAGTTTCTGCATTCTTGTACATGTGTCGCAATTTCGGAATTAGTCGCTTTTATCTTTACGTCTCTTTTGTACTCAGTTAGGCGATCGTTCAAGCATCTTGAGGTATGCTCTGTATACCTAAAACCACAAGTCATCGGTATGTCGTAAATGACACCAGTTTCACAAAGCACAGATTTTTTCCTGTGGCACTTTTGGCACCTTTTTTTCCTTTAAACGGGATGAGGTTGCCCAAATGAAAGTCCGAGCTGAAAACCAAATTAACGCCAATTTGTTTTGGACACGCTTTTACATCGTGTGACACGATATGAAAATACGGCATCACTGCACGATCTGCCTTAGCCGCATGAAATGAACACAAGACCTGTTAAGAGCATTGGTGAACAGCGATCTAACGACAGTCGCCTTCACCGCCTTAGAGTGGCAGCTCTTCGTTGGGAGTACTGGTTTCGGGAAATCTTTTCCATACTCCCAGCGTAGAGCTTCACCCACATGAGGTTTTAGTTCCAAAAACTGTAACATATCATTCGTTGGTTTTTCCACTGTGAACTTCAGATCAGGAGCTGATGACACTTTTAGTGACTCTAGCTTCTTCGCAGTTCCACTCTGAAAGATGCATAGCACAATGCCGTCGAACTATCTCCTGACAATACAGCTGCCCGATGTCATTTTTCCTAGTTCTTCATCCACGGTAGAATCAAGAGAGTTCAGGTATATCTCCGTCAAAGCTGGTGCCACCGATGAACCTATGCACACTCTATCTTTCTGCACAAATTTGTGCCCTTCGTATTCAACCACCGCTGAACGAAGATACCAATCCAACACCTTCAGGAAACAATCTACCGAAATGCCCGAACCTGACTGAAATTTTACGAGATCACGCTCCAGTGCCTCTTTTACTCGCTTCATCAGTCTGGTCTTCTCCAACGAATAATAAAGGTATTTTATGTCCATAGAAAATATCGAGCACTTCCTTACATGATGGACCTCCAAAATTTCAATCAATTCATTTGAGTTTCTCAGTGAGAGCGAATCTTCAAGCGTTACATACTCTAACCCTCGTTGCAGGAATTCAGACACCACCTTCTGCACTGTCCCGTTCTCATTTATAACTGTGCGGATAGGAAGCTCAGGTTTATGGTCTTTTAGAAAAACCTTCAGGCTCAATGTTGAGTATTTTGGCTCAATATTCTCTCAGCCGTTCCTTCAAATTCCTTTTCCGTAAGAACCCCACAAATCTCTTTTCTCATCTTTCCAATATTCCCGGTTCATTCCACAAACAGTGAATCCAAGGCCTCCTTTGCCCTCTTTCGGAAAACCGACTTAGGTAAGTTTCAAACTTCCCAGTTTTGTCCGTCTGCAACACCTCAAGCGATTTACATTTCAAATCGTTTTTTACCGCTTGAACTTCACTAAAGTTCCTTCTTTCCGTTGGGCAATCCCTGCCCATGACATTTTCCATTCGGCCAATTGCTTGATCAACGAAAGCTGCCTTCTCATTCTGAGTGTCAACTTCGCGACTGTCTGTATCGACGAGAACACGTTCAACCTCGACGGTTTTACATTTAAACAAAACTTCGGCTCTCTACTTAAAAATTCCTCAATCTTCCGGGATACCGCTTCTCTATACGGGTTTACAAGGGACGTGTGGGGTACATCAAGACAGCTGTTTTTATGGGGAACTCCTTGATACATCTGTCTAACAAGATTTCTATCCACTAGTCTTCCATCCATTCTCCCGCACGCGCTGTCGTTCGATCGCTGTTCACCAATGCTCTGAACGGGTCTTGTGTTCATTTCATGGCTAAGGCAGTCAGGGGGCAGTGGCAACGGTTGATTAACGCAAGCTACGAGGGAGATTTCATCGGAAGGCAAGTGAACTCAATGAACCGGCAAAGGAAAATGCAGAAGACAAATCGAGAAACAGGAAGTCTTCGTTGTCCGTTCCCCTTTTTGTTTATCTTCCTCATGTTTATGTACCGTTACCAACACGCTCGTTTTGTACTTAAAAGGATCGCAGTGATGCCGTATTTTCACACCGTGTCACACAATGTAAACGCGTGTGCAAAAAAAAAAATTGGGGCCACAGGGAAAAATCTTTGCTTTGTGAAACTGGTGTAATTTACGACATGCCGATCACTTGTGGTTTTAGGTATACAGAGCATACCTCAAGATGCTTGAACGATCGTCTAACTGAGCACAAAAAAGACGTAACGATAAAAGCGACTAATTCCCAAATTGCGACACATGTACAAGAATGCAGAAACTGCTCAGCCGAGTGGTCCGGTACAACGGTTGTATGCAAAAAGGTTAATGACGTCAAAAGGGTTGTAAAAGAGACAGTAAAAATTAGGTCGATCGGCAATTGCATAAGCCGGGCGTCTATGCTTCTTAGTGATAGTGCGAAAGCTTTTCTGCAAGTATGAATTGAACAGGTCTTGTGTTTTTCGCGAGAGGTACCTTCTTTGTCACCATCTTGTTTCGTTTATATGCGTACGTAAAAGAAAACAAAAAAAGTAACAGGTTGATGGGTTCGAACAGCAGTCGGTTCCATGTGGTTCGCTTGTTCGTTTTTTGTAAAGATAAGAGTGGCTTCGAGGTTAAAGAATCTTCCCCTCGGTCGATGTTTTGTTGTGTGTGTGCCTTTTGTTATATTGAAACGGTTAATTTTTTTTATTGTTTTTTTTTTTTAGGACAAGCTCGGCCGCGAAGTTGAGGCGTGTCCCTTTGGTGTCACTGTTTAGAGTGTTTTTGTATGGTGACGATTTTGGGTTAAAGATGTATAAAAGGAGGGAGCACTGAATAAAGTGGTTAGCTTTGTTTGAGACGTCGGCGAGTTTCTTTCACCCTGTCTCAGGTGGTCTAAAAAATGATTAACCTACACCAGCTCGCCTGCGCCCTAACTGGTTTTTCAATAAACATTTGTAATATTTTTTTTGTTTTAGTACAGATGTGAGTTGATTGCGATGCTTCTTGAAAACTGCATGGCCACCGTCGACTTTTGAAGAGAGGTACGCCTGATATAAGCGATTCGTTTTTCTTATAATTGTTATAATAGGTGGTGTGACCCATGGTTTTCTTATTCGTTTTTTAGCAGTGACCTTCTTATATGAAAACGTTCGATGTATATCGTCTTAAAAATATGTATGAAATCATTATATGCTTCGTTCACGCATAGCTTTGAGAAGACAGAAGTCCAGTCTGTTTGCTTGACTGTGCTTCAAAAGGACCGCAGTTGGCAGCCGATTATCGTTTGGAAAGTTAAGGGTCTATGGACGCTCCCCGATAAATCACAGGTTTGAAAAAACAAAAAACAAAATCGGTAAATGATCGCTTATGTCACTACTAATAGTACCTGCACTGCGAACTATAGTATTTATATTGGTAATAAAAACGTCGATACAACTTCCCGTAGAATGGGTAATTCGGGTTGGGGACACAATCCCATTGCGAAAACCGCTACTACTGAGTGTTCTACTCAGTCGTGACGAAAGAGAATAGTTTTCTGAACTATTTACGTTTAAGTCACCGCCCAGAAAAAGTGAGTAGTTATTCAAGGATATGAAATCAAGATACCTCTCAAGAAAAGACAACAAATTATTAAATTTTCCAGCTGGCGGTCGATACATAACAGGAAGCAGGTGACGTCCGTGTTTCACAGTTACGATTACATAGTCGTCTGTAATTTCGGTAAAGGCATCGAGTATGTTGCATGTAATATCCTGTCTAAAATAAATACAAACACCTCCCCCTCGTTTTCCGCTTCGATTCAAAAAGAAGTGATTGTATACGGGCACGATAAGAACATCGTTATCTGTTGCGTACCATGTTTCGGAAACCATCACCACTTGAAACGTAGCACAAAGTTGATCTAAAAGAGTAATGAAATAATCACTTTTACATTTTAAAGAGCGTATATTTAAATGTAAGATCGCGGTCGAGTTTTTGATTTCTGTATATCGCTTTAGTTGAACAGGCAATAGAAGTTCGTGGTATTGGGCCATGAGTCTAGAGGTTTAAATGATTGATGAGGCCACCAGTTGATGTTGGCGTATTCGAGTTTCAATCGCACAAATGATTTGTAGGCGGTTAGTTTGACTGTCCGAGATGAGCGAAAAAGTTTATGCTTGATGTATCCGAGCGATTTACATACACATGAAACGATGGTATTGATATGGTCGTTCCAGGTGAGGTCCTGTGAAAAAAATTACTCCTAAGTACTTGTATGTTCTAACTTTTTTATGTCTTCGTGGTTAATGGAATATTTCCTTGGCGTGGAAGAGGGCTGACTGGCAAACGTTATAAATCTTTTTTTGTGTTAAATCTCAGTTGCCATGTGCTGCACTAAAGTGAAATCATGTTGAGGCCTTGCTATAGCAGCACTTGATCATCTGGGTTGGTGATGCGCCGGTAGATAACACAGTCATATGAAAAAAAAGTATCATGGAGGTTGTTAAGCTAAGAGGCAGGTCGTTTTTGCAAATGAGAAGTAAAAGCGGACTCAATACGTTGCTCTGAGAGACTCCGGACTTTACTGATAATTTAGAAGACTCAATCTCTCCGACATATGTAGCCTGTTTACGATTTTTCAGAAAAGGGACGATTCATTGGATGATAACAGGATGAATTTAGAGTTGGGACAGCTTGTACAACAACAAGCGTTTGTGAGGTACAAAGTCAAAGGCCTTGGCAAAATGAATAAATATGGCATAAGTAAGTCTGGAAGAGTGGATGTTTTCGTGAAAATAAGTAACAAATTCAAAAAGTTGCGTTTCACACGAATACCTTTTTCTGAATCCAGGTTGGTTAGCACAGATTAGGTGATGGTCAGATCAGTACCTAAAGACATGGGAATATATGACATGCTCCATACTTTTGCATGATACACTTGTTAGTAAATATGGTCTATATTTAGTGACATATTTTTATTACCAGATTTAAAAATTGGTAGCACATTCCCAAATCTCTAATCCGCCGGAAGGTAGATTAGCTCTACAGTTTGCTTGAAAAGGAGATATAGTACATGAAAATATTTGATTCGTGTTACCTTCAAAAGTTTGGGACATATATCGTCTTCGCCAGGTGCAGAGCTTGGGGAGAGTCGATCAATAATTGCCAAAATGTCTTCTTGTGCAAAGATGACTGGTTCACATGATCCGCTTGGGGATACACAAATTGGATCACATGGCAAAGGAAACAGTTCCTCAGTGAAAACAGATACAAAATACTCATTAAAAACGGTTGCTTAATCATGGTTGGAGAGCTCCTGTCCTTGCTCATCATTATTCTTACGCAAAGTTTGCTCCGGTTTAGGATCGATGGTCTTCTAAACTTTTCGGAGGTTAATTTTAATAAATTTAGAGGGTCGCTCATGTAATATTTATTTTTTTCCTTTCTACTTTCAGATATGCACTTTTTTAGTACTCATTATATTATGACCACTCTTTAACTGGATGACTTAACTTTGCTCTAGAAAAGAGACGTTTTTTCTTATTAGATAGTATTTTTAACAGTTAAAGAACCATGGTCGTTAAGCATTCGTTTTAGCACAATTTTTGGAGCAAAAGTTGACTTTAGTCTCTTAAACTTCATTTTCAACATATTCCAGTTTGCCTCAAGCGATCTTTTGTTAAAATTCTCGAATTACTGAGACGCAAAACTTTGAAAACAGGCAACTAGAGCTGCCTTGTCGAAGCTTTAAAATAATCATTATATATATTTTTCTTGGTGCCGTCGCTCTAAACTCAATCGGGAGTGTCATTTCAGCAAAAACAGTGTTATGGTCACTAATTTTACCGAGAACATCAACTGACGTAATATTTTGAGGAGATGACGTAAACATAACGACTAGTATAGCATTGTTCCTTGTAGGCTACGTAACAATATTTGATTAAGGTTAAAAATGCTTGCCATATCCAAACAATTAGAGGCTTCCACTGGGTTTGAACATGCATTTTCAAAACGCCCATTTTTCCAGTTAACACCAGGGTACTTAACGTCCCTTCCTAACATAATGCAACAATGAGGTCAGCAACATTTAAGAGATTCGATGAAGTCAAACTATTTCTCTGAAAAGTCACTATCTCTTTGCGGAGGGCGATAACAGGCACCAAGAATAAGACAGGAATGAGAAAATTCTAGTCTAACTCACAACACTTCCAGGCTACTATCAACAGGACTGAGATTTGTGTTAATAGATTTGCTAACTGCAATTGGTACCCCTCCCCCCCCCACTAACCCCCCCCCTCTCGCGACAGTGTGCGGTCTTTCCAAAACTCAGAAGAAGCTCCACATTTTCAACTTCAGGTATTAACCACGTTTCAGTTCTTACTACAATCTTAGCATTGGTATCGTCGATGACCGATGCAAGATCGTCTTGTTTAGAAAATAGACTACAGAAATTAGCGAGAAGGAGTGAGACGTCGACTTTTTGTACGCTACGTGTTACCTTATGTTATTGCACGGTCATATTGTTGTTCTGAAGCTGCCTTAGAAAAATCACCTCCTTGATCTGGGGACAATAACAGAGCTGTTTTTCGTCTGCGTATAGCTTGTCGTAGACTAGTTTGACCTTAATGTTTCTTTCTCTGAATTGTTCACTAAACTGCCACAGCTTGCTACGATATTTTAAAATTGTAGCAAACATGTTTAAAGACGCTATTTACTGACGTCGGTATTTTTAGTACAAACTTGTCTTTTGGAGAACGATAATTTTGATGCATGTGTTTTTAATAGGCATATAGGCATGCTTGTGTGCTTGCATACTTACTTGCATACTCACACAACTCTCTATTTTTTGTATGTATTTTAAGTGTGTGTGCTTAACCCAGAAGCTTTCGAGCTGTTGATTAGCAGAAGGAAAAAAATAAACGATTGATTGATTGATTGATTGATTAGATTGATTGATTGATTGATTGATTGATTGATTGATCGCAAGTATTTAGAAAGGCGTCTGCTATATATGTATTTTATTTGTCGACAAGCGCAGCTGAGGTCAATATGTTTCCCGACTTAGAGAAATTTAAATTCCTGAGGCTGGCGTCATTCACGATGATTGGCTCGTCTAAAACGGGCAAAAGCACGTATGCCGGTCGATGTTCCCCAAGAAAACCAGACCGAATTTTTTCTCTCACTTGTTTCTTAATCCCAGACTGGTGAAAATACTTAAATTTTGCCAGGGTGAGTATGTGCGAATCTTGGAAGACCGTCACGTCCTTTTGAAGAAGCGCGACAGTTGTTCATGAACGAGGTGTCTATCATGGACCGAATTCGATCAGGTGTGCCCAATACCTATCATCTAGTCAATAGGGTGAAAAAAGAGCACATTGCAACGTGTTTCCATCCCCGAAAACGAGGCCTCGATCATCAAGAAGATTTTGAGAAAACGACGGGCACCTGATCTCCAGTGCCTTGTGAAATGAGAAGGCTACGATTCCTCTCAGACCAGTTGGCTTAGAAAAAGTGATTTTGAAAGAAACAATTAAAATATATATCCGATCATGCTCTTCACAATGCATTGAGTCTCTTCAACAAACTCTACAAATTTGTTTGAGAGGCCCACACACACGTAGCGTATTTCATGATTTTTTATTCAAAGCGTCCAAGAGGCGCGAAGTGGCGTCGTAATCTAAATTGATCCCATACATCGAGGGTTTTTTTCCGACCAATCGTCTTATTTGATACATATTGAATAGACGCCGACGGAGATACATCGACTCACTTATATTGCAAATGACTTCGAAATGTAGGTCATGTCTCCGGAAGGCATGAACTTTTTGTCCAAGTTTATGCCGATGTTTTCGGGATAGTTGACTTTTAACATGCGCATATCGACAAAACAGAGTTTCAATATCTTTGAACTTTGATGTCTCTCGTGAAGCTTGTCTCGAGTGTGCTGTGGCCGTATGGGTTTGGTTGAGGCGTGACAAGTCCGAAGACACTAATGTAGATGATTTGAAGGAAAAACACAATGAAAGCTGTTTGATGCCTGATGATCGGTCGTGTCACTTCCATAACTAAGGTAAGGAGACTTGATAGAGAAGATATATAGAGAGAAATTACTTACGCTGATTGGTGCGGCGGCGCAGCACAAGTGACGCGATTAGTTGCGTTACTCGAAATATATTGTGGGAATATCACCGAAGACATGGCGACATCCAGCGGCGCGTCCCCACACTTTACCACGAGTCAACAATGTAGAGGGGCTTGGAGTACGCTGATTGGTGTGGCGGCGCCCTCAAGCGCCACCTTGTAAAAGTATCACAAACTATTACCTGAACTGGACATACCGTAACATAGCGGCGAGTGCTCGCATTTGCCATGATTGCATACGACGTCTAAGCCCGAAAGAGACACTTGCATCAATGGCGGAGCTTGTCCCTCGGCTTGTCCCTCGGCAGACGCTGGTTGGACGCCTGCCGAGGGCCAGGCCCTAGAAGTGACATGATGTCACGTGACATGACGTCACAGGCATCGGCAACCATCAATGGACATATCCATTGAGCGATGAAGGATAATGGTCCGATGATCGATCATCGGTCGATGATAAAATTATTGATCGATTATCGATAATCAATTTTTTCTCCTATATCAGAAACAGATGTTTCTGATATGTGAATAGGTTAGGATAGGATTGGCTAATTGGTCACGCGTGGCCAACACCCTGCAGTCGGGGCCATCTACGTGGGTGATCACTGAGGGCGTGGCCACCGATGCACACGACCTGTCACTGGCATGGAAGAGGGGAAGGATACCCCCCCCCAACCTACGCTGTGATTGGTCCGTGTGCGAATACGTACACATTTTCGATATCCAAGAATCCGGTTTCTGACATCGATCCTATCTACGATATGTTTCCGACATCCGGGTATCTAGTTTTTGACTTCGATACTTCTATTGTTCGAATCCGTACACTTCCGGGTATCTAATTTCTGACATCTGACAATACTTCTGACAATTCTGATTTCAGTCAATACTTGTATTGTTTGAATCCGCACGCCTTGTCTACTACTTCCGTACCTCTACGGAAGCCCGATTCGAGTGGTCACTGACCACCACTGGCTTTGTTTGCCGCAAACCTGAAAGATCCCTCAGGACGTCTCGCACGGTGAGGTCTTCACCTTAGAAAATTTGAGGTGAGTCTGGTCTAGAAGTCCGGCCGCAAGCACAGCGACGCTGATTGTTTGCCGAGTTTACATGTGCGAGTTGGCGTCTGAGCGCAACGACGACAGTGTCGACGACGACTTCTTTTTCGGCGCGGTTACCGTGAAAAACATGACAGCACTTCAACGAGACGATCCTCAACTGTGTGCACTCATCAAGTATCTGGAGGAACGAGGAAGTGCAGTTCCACATGTCTTCGTACGATCCCTGACAACCTTCACTGTTCGAGAAACTGTTCTGTGCAAAGAAAACTTCAGCGGCACCTACTCGACGTGGCTGCTGGTTATCCCTGTGTGTTTTCAAGCGGAAGTTTTCCAAGCGTTTTATGACGATCCGTAGGCGGAGCACATGGGTTACAGCGGAACACTTGCATGGATTCGAGAACAATACTTCTGGCCAAAGATCCCGAGGGCCATCCGCCTCTACGTCTGATCGTGCCACGAAAACCAACGACGCAAGAAACCACCGACGAAGCAGGCAGGACTCCTGCAGCCGATCACTCCACGGCTACGCCGTTTAAGCAGATCGGAATAGGCTTGGTTGGACTGCTCCCACCATCGCTGCAAGGAAACCGGTGGATCATCGTCGCTACCGTACATGGTACGCCGATAAAAAAGCGCTCCCGTCGGAAACCGCTGTGGAAGTAGCCAAGTTCTTCATCGAGGTCATCCTCCTCATGCACGGTGCCCCTGAAGTACTGACTACAGACTGAGGGTCATTGTTTTTGGCACAGCTAACTCAGGAGATCCTCCTGCTCAGTCACACCAGCCATCGTCGAACGACTGCGTACCATCCGCAGACGAATGGGCTGACGGAAAGGCTAAACAAGGCCATGGTAGACATGATCGCCATGTGTGTCGACGTAGAGCGCAGGACGTGGGACGAGGTCTTATTTGACGTCACGTTTGCCTACAACATGGCAGTTCAGGAGACCACTGGAGTTACACCTTTCCAGTTTACAGTGTCGGAAAGTAACGACCTTGCTGGACGCCATGCTGACCCACGAGCCATGTGACGATTGAGGTGACGACGCCCGTGTGGTCACTCAACGGGCCGAAGAAGTCCGCCAGCTCGCCCGACTCCGGCTTCAAGAGCAGCAGCGTGTCGACGCTGGCCGCTACAACCTTCATTATTGGGACCTCTAATCAAGCCCGGAGACATGGTGGGGAGTGGACACCCATTCCTCTGCGCGGCCTCAATAATAATCTTGAAACTGTTCTGCCCACCGTAGACGTTACTTCGTCGCCTCGGGGAGCTCAAATACGAAGTGGTGCCCAACGAGATGAAAATATCATGACGCCGCCGACTACGATCTGAGGTGGTACACGTCGTTAGACTGAAGCCGTTTTACGCTATGTAGCACTGATAACTTTTTGTTTTTTAGAGGTCGTTTTTAGCTTACCATTATTTTGTTTTATTTGGGGTTGCATCAGGGTGATGCGCTTTAATAGGATGAGTAATGGCGCATGCATGATGAAGAAGATACCGTTCTTTGTTCATTTGTTCACCGCGAGCGTAAACGATAAAAAGGTCTCAATAACCTCGCCTAGTCAGTCTCTACCTCGCTTCCTGTTACGCCGCCAAATCGCCGGTCACTTTCCTGATTTCTCGACGCTCGATTTTTTTATTTTCTTTGGCAGAAGTTGGTTGATTAAACTTTTGTTTTAGATCATTATTTACCGTCTCTTCGCCTCACCCTTCGACAATATTTTCTCAACAATAATAATTGTGCCTCCTATGCTCTATTCTTAGGATATTAAGAGGAACTCGCATTGAAAGGCAAATCATATGAAACATAAATAACGTTTAGCAATTTCATTCCACTGCAGAATTACTCGTCCTTATAATAATTAGTTATGAAGACGCTAATACAAAGATACTCAATCATAGTAGTTTTTATTCGCCGTGTGAGTCTTTTAAGCATTTTGTGTGCTTTATTATGCGGTTTCGCTTTCTTAACATTTAAATGTTGCCACTACGTTGATTGAGTTTTGTATTATTTTACAATTAGCGTATGTACATGTCAATGTAGTATATGTTACATATGTAGCATACAAATCCAGCATTTTGTTCGTGTACACCTGGGCGCTCATGGTTTGTCGACTAAAGGGCAATAATAACTTCCCCACTTGCCAATATATCGGACTTAAGTTGCAAAAATATAGCAAAAAAAACGAGAAAATGTTTCAATGCTAAGATTATGTCATTAAAAATACTCACGTCGACGAAACATTTTAGCTCAAGAGGTCCACCCATATTTACCTGCAAGAAGGACGCCGAAGACAAAATGAGGTGAAAAATAGTAAGTCCAATAGTTTTAAGTAATCCCAAACATCAGATAAACCATGTTCTTCAAATATTGCCAAGCAGCTGGCTTAAAGAAGCGCAAGTAGTGACTATGTTACGAAGGTTAATTAAACTTGAAATTTAGCGCTGCTATTCCCAATATAATTACGTCAAAGTAATGTATGCTGAGGACAGGGCCGGATTGCTGAGCAGTGCTCGTTTCGGGTGGCAGAGTTTATTTGGAACAAAGTTTATCTTAGTCTGAAATCTCAGGGCGCAAAAAAGCCATAAAAAGCTATGGTAGAGCCAAACTTGGCTTTCTTTGGCCAGAGTTTGAAGATCATGGCGCTCAGTCACCAATGCCCAATGCAGTGCCAAAATAACGCTTCATTGCTGGTAGTTCGGCTGTCATCAGGCATCTTTAGACTTAAAGCGCCATGCGAGTGCAGAGTTAGGAACCACTTTTAGTTGTGTAGTTTTTATGTTGTAACTTTGGGCTAAGTTGCGAAGCAAGTACTAGGTTTAGGACTCACTGCTGGTTCTTAGGTTCCTACACATAATCTTTTTCTTAAGTCTGAATTTGGCGATTACGTGGCAAGCGAGTGAAAGGCAATAAAAACAACAAAGATTTACCCTTGCATTAACCTCTTGGAGCTAATGCGTATTAGGCCCTAGTCAGGGTAATAGAATTACCAGCCCTGTAAGGATTTAGGTGTTTCTCTCACGTGATACCCGGGGTATCTCTCTCAGCGGTTACAAAGGGGATTTCGAGGTAACGTTACCAGCTCCGAAATTACAAGATTCTAAATTTAATTAACATTTCAGGCAAATGGTTGTCATAATTCCATCCTCACTCTGATCATTCAAGTAAAAGTTTGGGCGAAAAAAAGGTGAGTACTTTTTAAATGCACGCGAAATTATCAAAATACGTGTCCATTAAATGCGGGATGATAAGCTTTTTTTTCAAGACAGTGCTAATTGAGAAATAAAGAAAAAAAGACAAGGTTCACGTCTGCAGAGCGAAATTCGCTCGCACGCTAGGTAGTTTCTTCTCACATAGCTGGTCACGTGACAATGAAATCCCTTCCGCAACTATTCTACTTGCCGGTTGAGATATCCGTAGCAGCCAGTGAATCGCCCAAAGACCAAAAGGAAGCATCTACCCGATATCGACTTGAGCGTGTTCTTAACCAGTGTTCAGCTTTGCGTCTACACAACGTTTAGAACAATGGGCACTGTCAAACTCTTGGAAAAAAACCCAGATAATCCGAGTCACAAGGCTATATCCGTGCCTTAATCAATAAATTATCTAGATGCAACGTTATAAACTGTTTTATGAGGGCAATCTAACGTCAAAACGTGAGGTTTTTAGTAGCGGCGATTTGTCTTTGTCAGAAAATATCAAAAATTAAGAAATTGGAGTAGGTTAAAGTTCCGGTATCTAACATTAAGGAACTCGACGAGTGGTGCCATGGTCGCTGAAATTTCTACTAAAGTTGATGAGAATTTGAGAAATACGATTCAAGAGTTTTTACGCACATACTTCTGGCCTGATGATTCGTTCTTCCCCGTTCTTATTGCTCGATACCGCCATCTTTTAGGCTGTGAAGCAGCACTAAGCTTCACGGGATTCACTACGTTCTTGGCTCCTTAGACTGTCAGGAACTAGACAATCCCCAGTGAAAAAGGACGGATACAGAGATGCAAAAACAAATATAGGACTTTCGAGAAATACCATAACCAAGACTTCCTCTCAAAATAATGTATATGGAAATCTTGCATCGTGCTTGAATGAAACGATTGCTGTACATTTCAAATTGATCAACGTGCGACTTATTAGGTAATTCTCAAGCTATGAGACTGATGTTAAACTGAGAGGAACAAGGCACGGAATAATAAATGGGACTATCATATTGTCACGAATGACAAGTGAAGAGGCAGTGAATAACTGAGTAAACTAAACGTTCAATCGGGCGAACTTGTGCCCAAAAATAAAGAAGAAAACAAAAGATAACAGTAGAGCGTCGCGGGCGTTGAAGTCGGCGAAAGAGCAGAGTCGAACGCTGGGGCGAAAACTGACTCAGCGTGCCAGGCGGAGCCCCTTTTGTACCGCGTAGGCTTTTGAAACATTCGGCGTAGAAGGTTCGGTTTGTAGAACATTCTAACCTCGAATTAGCAAGGCGGCTCTTGAATTTACTAGAACATCACATCACAGCGTCAACAAAAATGTGTAGGCGCGGCCAGGAATCGAACCCTGGCCTTCTGCGTGGAAGACAAGCGCGATAACCGTTATGCCATGGGCGCGCTGCCTACTTGGTCAGCTGCGCCCGCGGCATCATTCCCCATTTTAAAAAAGTGCATCGTCCCGATGCAACACAACACGAAAAAGACAAATCCACAACAAAAGGTCAGCAGACTCGCGAGCCACAATTCACAGTTCACAGTTCACACTTCACTCGTCGATGACGGTGTATAGTGTTATCGTTCGTAATACGGCTTCAGCCGGACGACGTGCACCGCCTCGGGTCGCGGCTGACGTCTGGTGGATGGTCGTGTTCCGTCGGGAAGCACTTCGTAGTTCAGATCTCCGAGGCGTCGGATGACCTTGTAAGGCCCAAAGTAGCGCTTCAGCAGTTTCTCGCTGAGACCGCGACGACGAATCGGCGTCCACACCCACACTCTGTCTCCGGGCTGGAAGTGGACGGCGCGGCGACGAAGATTGTACCGACGAGCGTCGACACGTTGTTGATCGTGGATTCGAAGGCGGGCTAGTTGGCGTGCTTCTTCTGCTCTCTGACTGACCGCATGGGCATCGTCGCATCCGTCATCCACAGGCTCATGGGGCAGCATCGCGTCCAGCATGCTCGTCACTTTTTTACCATGCACCAGCTCGAATGGCGCAAACCCGGTGGTTTCTTGAGCTGCAGTGTTGTAGGCGAACGTGATGTAAGGTAATACCTCGTCCCACGTCTTGTGCTCTACGTCGACGTACATGGAGATCATGTTGGCGATCGTCTTGTTGAGCCGCACCGTTAGCCCGTTTGTCTGCGGATGGTACGCGGTTGTCCGACGATGGCTGGTCTGGCTGAGCCGAAGGATCTCTTGCGCGAGCTGGGCCAAGAACGATGACCCTCGGTCGGTTATCAAGACTTCGGGGGCGCCACGTCGAAGGAGAACAGACTCGACGAAAAACTTGGCGACTTCCACCGCTGTGCCCGACGGAAGGGCTTTCGTCTCCGCGTACCGGGTAAGGTAATCCGTGGCAACGATTATCCAGCGGTTCCCCGAAGTCGGTGGCGGGTAGGGCCCAAGCAAATCCATACCAATTTGTTGAAAAGTCGTAGTAGTGGTCGATATCGGATGCAGCAATCCCTCAGGTCTCGTCGGAGGTTTCTTAAGCTGGTGGCACTCGTGACATGACGGTGTGTACAGATGAACAGTCTTCGGGAGTTTTGGCCAGTAGTACTTGTCACGAATCCGGGCAAGGGTCCTGCTGTAGCCGAGATGTCCGGCCGTTGGGTCGTCGTGGCACGCTTGAAAAATTTCGTCTCGGAGGCTGGTAGGGACAACCAGTAGCCAGGGAGTTTTCCTGGTTCCGAAATTCTTTCTGAAGAGCACGCCTCGCCGCAGGACAAAGCTCGGTAGGTCCCGAGAAAAGACCCGTGGGACAGAGCCTCCTTGACCTTCGACGTGGTCGATCACGGAGCGAAGTTCCGTGTCGTCGCGTTGCATTGCCCTCATATCGGTAGCGTTAACTGCGCCTAAAAAACAGGCGTCGTCATCGTCGTCGGCGCCAGAGATTGGAGGTTCGACTGGAGCGCTAGACAAACATTCAGCGTCATTATGCTTGCGGCCGGATTTATGCACAATGGTTACGTCGAATTCTTGCAGTCAAAGTCTCCAGCGGGCGAGGCGTCCTGACGGATCCTTGAGGTTGGCGAGCCAGCAGAGGGCGTGGTGGTCTGTGACCACGCGGAACGGGATCCCGTACAAGTACGGACGGAACTTGGTTATCGCCCAGACGACCGCAAGACATTCCTTGTTGGTCGTTGAATAATTTTGTTCTGCCTTGGATAGCGCCCGGCTTGCGTAAGCGATTACTCTCTCTGTTTTTTCTTGTCGCTTAATGAGTACCGCACTGGAACTGCACGTCGTCCTTTGTGAGATGCGTCAGCGGTGCAGAAATTTGTGCAAAATCACGGACGAAACGTCTGTAGTAGGCGCAAAGCCAAAGGAACCTTCGGACGGCCTTTTCGTCTGGTGGTTTCGGAAATTCGGCGACAACGGACGTCTTTGCAGGATTAGGGCTTACACCCTGAGCGCTCACAACGTGTCCCAAGAATTTCAGCTCACCATAGGCGAACCGACACTTGGAAGGCTTGTGTGTCAGTCCAGCAGTCTTGATAGCCTGCAGCACGGATCGCAGTCGTCTCAGGTGCTCGTCGAATTCGCTTGCGAACACTACAACGTCGTCGAGGTACACGAGACAGCTCTGCCATTTCAAGCCAGAAAGGACGGTGTCCTTAACGCGCTGGAAGGTTGCCGCCGCTGTGCACAGTCCGACCGCCATTACTTTAAATTCGTACAGTCCGTCCGGCAAGACGAAGGCCGTCTTCTCGCGATCTCGTTCGTCGACCTCTATCTGCCAGTACCCGCTCTTCAAGTCCATCGACGAAAAGTAACGGGCGTGGCACAGCCGATCCAGGGTGTCGTCAATGCGGGGCAGCGGATAGACGCCCTTTTTTGTTACTGCGTTCAGCCGGCGATAGTCCACGCAGAATCTCAGGGTTCCGTCTTTCTTCTTCACCAGGAATACTGGGGAAGCCCACGGACTCTTTGAGGGTTGGACGATGTCGTCATCAAGCATTTTCTGAACCTGCTTCCGGATGATTTCTCTTTCTTTCAAGGAAACTAGGTACGGTGGCCGATGCACAGGAAGTGCGTTGTCATCCGTAACAATTCGATATTTCGCAACCGCCGTTTGGCACACCTTTGATGACGTGGCGAAGCACTCATTGAACTCGGCGAGGAGGTCAGTCAGCTGTCGTCGGTGGGGAAGGGGAGGGTTGGGTCGAGGTCAAGCTCTGAGGATGACGCTGTCTTGTGTTTCGACGAGGGGGAGTCTTCGGAGATTCCGGCGATTGCGGCTGTGTCCTGGAGCTCCTCGATGTGTCCCACGGTGGTACCTTTTGTAAGGTGCTGAGCCTCTTGTCGGAAGTTCGTTACAAGGACAGTGCTGCGTCCATCTTGGAGCTTCGTTACGCCTCTGGCGACACCAATCCCTCTGCTTAGGAGCAGTTGAACATTGTCTTCCAGCAGGGCGTCTCCGTAAATTGCTGTTTGGGTTCCGACGGGCACCAGCACACTCGAGCGCGATGGCAAGTTCACGTGCTCGAATAGCACTGTGGCTGAGGCGGCCGACGTTGTTTCCTGATCTTCGGACGTCATAGCAGGTTTCCACAGTGTCAGCTGGTTGGCTTCCAGGTCGATGACGGCGCTGTATTCGCAGTGAAAGTCCATGCCGAGTATAACGTCTCTTGCACGATCCCGTAGAACAACGAACTTCACCGGGCATGTTTCACCGTGAATCTCGACGCGAGCGGTGCACCTCCCCACTGGTGTAATGAGGTGCCCACCGGCAGTTCGTATCTGTGGGCCATCCCATGGCGTGGTCACTTTACGAAGGCGTTGGGAGAGCCTCCCCTCAAGACGGAGTAGTCTGCTCCGGTGTCGACTAGGGCCGACGCGTCGTGGCCGTCGATAACGACGTTTAGGTCATTGTTTACCGTCGCAAGAGCGTCGTTTTTACGTGCGGCGTCGTTAGAGTGGGGGCTTTCCGACGTTCGTGGAGGATGTTTGCGTCGGTTGTCTTCGGCAACACCACCTCCAGAGGTTGCCGCGCTTAGTTTCCCCGACGAGGGGTGAGTGGCGAGATGCTTTCATGGCGGGGCCTGTGCATCGGTGAAGCGGGGCGTCGTGGTGAGGGCGACCGGTATCCTCGGGAGGGAGCGGGCGCTGGAGATGGTTCTCGATGCAGATATTCTTCGATGTCTCGCGGTCGCTCTCCGCTTCTCAGGCGTGGGGCGTCCGGCGCGAACCCGCGAAGCCCGATCTGCCGGTAGGGGCATCGCCGGTACACATGGTCAGCTTCGCCGCAGTGGTAACACAGCGGGCGTCGGTCGGCGGTCCTCCAGACGTCCGGCTTCCTCGGCGCAGGTTGCTCTGGGTGGACGTACGGCGGTTGCCTCGGTGCTGAAGGCTCACGTAGCGGCTGCGGCGCAACAGGGGGGGTGTCGTCGGGCCACTGTGGCGTATCTCAGCGCCGGTTCTTCGGGAGCTGGAACGGTGATGCGATTGTCCGGCTGGAAAGCTCGCTGTACTTCCTCTCGAACCACCTCGGCACTCGAGAGCGAGGCCGGGCGGTTGGTAGCCGGCAGTAGCTTCTTGAGCTCATCTCGGACGACGTCGCGGATCATCTGGCGCAGGTGTTCGATGCCGACACCATTGACATCGGAGCGAGGTGGTGAGACAGCCGGAGCCGTTGACACACCAACGAGTCGCTGATAGTGCACAGCTCTGGCCGACAGCGCTCCCTCGATGTTGGTCGCCTCGGCCACGAAGCCGTCTACCGTCGTCGGGGGGCTGCGAACAAGGCCACCGAAGATTTCGCTCTTGACGCCCCTCATGAGGAAGCGCAACTTCTTCTCCTCGGTGGCTTGCGGGTCGGCGCGTGCACACAGTCGTAGCACGTCTTCGACGAAGCTTGTTACACTTTCGTCGGGGGCTTGAGTCCGCGTCTGGAGCAGGTCCTCCACCTTCTGTCGCCGGTGTTGGTTCGAGAAGGTTTGCTTCAACTGGGTGGTGCAGATATCCCACGAAGTGAGCAAAGCCTCGTGGTTTTCGGACCAGTCTCTCGTGGTGCTTTCGAGCGAGAAGTATAGGTTCTGGAGCCGTTGCTCGGCGTTCCATCCGTTGTGGCGGGCCACGCGCTCATAGTGACGTATCCAGTCCTCAACGTCTTTATAGATTTCGCCATGGAAAGGCGTCGGCGATCGGGGGCGACGGGCAGGACAATGACGGGCGGAGCGGTCATCGTCGCGGTCTTCTTCTTTGATTTCTGCGGCAGGGGTATGAGTTCCGGCGGTAGGCCTTGGTTACGGCGACTTGACTGGGCCTTCGTCTGGTCTTCTGCGAAGGGTAACCTCCTGGGCTGAGCACGTCACTTGGCCGGCGTGTTTTCGGAGGGGTACGGTCCACGGGCATAGAACGCTACCCCGCACCTCCACCGAAATGTCACGAATGACAAGTGATGAGGTGGTGAATAACTGAGTAAACTAAACGTTTAATCGGGTGAACTTGTGCCCAAAAATAAAAAAAATAAAACAAAAGGTAACAGTAGAGCGTCGCGGGCGTCGAAGTCGGCGAAAGAGCAGAGTCGAACGCTGGGGCGAAAACTGACTCGGCGTGCCAGGCGGAGCACCTTTTGTACCGCGTGGGCTTCCGGAACATTCGGCGTAGAAGGTTCGGTTCGTAGAACGATCTAACCTCGAATTAGCAAGGCGGCTCTCGAATTTACAGAAACATCACATCACAGCGTCAACAAAAATGTGTAATGTGCGCGGCCAGGAATCGAACCCTGGCCTTCTGCGTGGAAGACAAGCGCGATAACCGTTATGCCACGAGCGCGCTGCCTACTTGTTCAGCTGCGCCCGCGGCAATATACCAATTCAACATAAAAACAATATAAGATGCATCATCACGTACCTGCAATTTCTATTTTCGAGATGACTGTATTTAACACTTTGTAATCATATTCCTATTTACCGTTTCTTGCGCCTACTATTGGAACGCTGTGCAGAGAGCGCCCTACAATAGACCCTTTCCAGAATTCAGCCTGGCAACTTTGATCACTATCATCATCTGAAGAAATGTGGCATATGTGCAATACTTATGGCGCCCTTCTTTTACTGATGAAGGAAGAAGTTGGAGATGCTCCAAAGCAGATGATTCGAGGCCTATACCTTCTTGACGTTATCGCAACGTGAATCAGGAATTGGATGCAAGAGCTGCGTAAGCGTTCATTTCTAACTCGGGCCCAGTCAATCTGTTAGTAGCCCACACTCGGCTTCAAAGCCCCTTCATGTATTGAACTCTATCAAGGCATTTATGTGGGTTGGCGCTTCGTTCTAACTGCTTGCATCTTTTTCGCCGTCGACACCGAAAGAGATTGAAAAAGAACTGTACAGTGAAGGGCACATTCTCGCTTACCGTCGACTTGCGAAAGTGACGGTGCACCATAAAATACTGCAGACCACAGGTCTATTGCCGCCATTAGTACGGTAAAAGTTAAACTGACATTTCAGTCACCAGATGGCACTGAATTCCGGAAAGGGTATATTGCCCAATATCTATAGATACATTTTTACAAGCATACAATATTAGAATGGCACGTTAAATTGTAGCACTGAAGTTGGTGACCCATATAAGGGGGCTGTACAACGTTATATACTGATGAGTGTTTTATATTTTTTCAGCCCACAAAACTACGTAGCGACCAGGCGCAGTAGCAGACTGGGGTTAGCTCTCTAGGAAATCCGAAGAGATGACAGTGCGTGAGTGCAGCTTCGAGGAACTCTTACGCCCGCGTTCTCCAACTTTTGAACGCATAGCCGCAGAACCTTGTCCCACCGCACGCACCAACGCGCGGATCACAAACCGATCCTTGGCCCAATCCAAGTCTTGACAGGGCCATTGCGCAGATTCCTGATTGGCGTTCAGTGCCTGCACATGCGGCGCGCTGATAGTAGCTTCACCACAGCAATGTTACGTCAGAGCCGCGAGTCGGCGTGTTCTCGTGTCGTGCTAAGTATCTGATATTTGAAAACTTAGAACTCTGCTGCAGATTAAAGAACGCGAGTTTCTAATTTACGAAGCAAATCTTACCGTTAGGAAAGTTGAGAGGATTTCTCCGTCTCCCTTAAAAGGGGCCTGTTTCCGCCAGGAGGGGGCCATTTGATGCAAAGAAGTGAGACATGAATCACACAAAACGTTATGCTCGCAATACCTACCTCACTGACAGATGTTCTAAAGCAGCAGTCTCACTGCTAGTACATCTGACGAAATACGCGCTATTCCTGCACACCTGGAATACACCTATTGCTAAATTACCCAAACATCAAGGACAATGGAGGGGTTGGTGTTCCACGCGCCGCACGTGCTGGCTTCCGCAGTAGTAACTTTTCTAATGCAAATGCCTAAACAAATGGCATCTTGCACGTGCGTTCGTCAACGCTTTGTTTTGGTTATTTACTTCGAATTTTTTATACGGGGAAGGCGTGCGCGTATGGCGCGTGGAGCACCAATCCATGCGTTCTCCTTGATTTTTAGGTAATATAGCAAGTGGTCTAGTGCCTGCGAACACGCTTTAAGTCTGTCGAAGCGTGATTTTTCAACCGCATTTTCGGTCTGCCAAGCGCTTTTTATGGCCAATGTAACAGGATCCTCATTCAAGCAGAAAATGCGCCTCAGTCAATCTTCGCATATTCTTTTAAAGGACATAAAGCAGTGCGACGCGCTTTAAAGTAATACTGAAATTTAAACACAAATTAATTTTAAAGCCTAGATAGGAGAGGCGGTAACAAAAACGATTTCCAGAAGAAAAAAAAATTCTAGCAATATTTACGTGGTAAAACGTCATTTTGATAGAGGTAGTCCGGTTCTAGACTCTGTTTATAACAAAAGGTGCTTAACTAGCTAACCTCCATTTCTCGGCTTTATTTGAGAGATAATAGACCAGTGGATTGTTTGTGTCATAAGTGTTTCTCCCTTCAGTTGTGGTAATTTATTCGAAATATCTTTATATGCGAGGAACAAGCGAGGTATATATCGTTTCTTCATTGTTTCAATAATAATCGCGAGATCACCTTTGGAAGCCATGGCTTTCGGCGTTTGTGGACAGCAGTTTGTACACCGCGTAACTTGTTGAATTTGTCTATTTTGATCAGTGCGAGTTGCACTGCATTCACCGAGACGCTCAGAGAAAAATCACAATCGAAGTTGTTTGCTTCAAAAAACTGTCGCAAATACACGCCTTCCAAAGCGCTGTGCGGAAACATGTTTCCGTAGCGGGACTGGCCTAAACCTTTCCTTTCACGTCAACCGTTTTGCCGGATTTGGCTTGATTTGTTCCTTTGCACGTTTCATTGTGAGATAATTGTGTCGGTTCTCCTCTTAGAATTGTGCAACAGTCGTTATTGCGACCATGCTTTCAGTACAGAGACGTAAACTACACAAGATGTAAAAAAAAACACCAGTTTTTTTTATTGCAATAATAATCTACCCATCAACGTACCGTCATAATCCGCCCAAAGTGTAGCCCTAGCGGTTCCAACCAGGTGCCAAAGCTTCAGATTAAAAAGTTATTTTATTCAAAATTTTTAAATGATTTTCTCAAAATTTCAATAGTAAAATGGCGACCGACTGAGCTCACAAATACATGGAGCCCTATGTGGCAGTCACCGAAAACAGGCAGAAGCCAGCCCCATTTTGTTTTCAAAATTTTCAGAAAATTACCTATAACTCTTGGCGTAGGTAACAGTTCGTTCTGAACCTTTCGCGTCTGGTTTGGACAGCCAGCGATACATTCGGGCAGAAAATAAGCGTTCGGCGATGCAAAATTTATTTTTGCGTTTAAAAAAAAAATTTGTGACATCTTGTATTTAGGAGCCATTTTGCTGGAAGCAATTTTGTATTCGCCTTGCATCAGGTTAGTCCAAGTAAGTTTCCGTCATTTAGCTTCGGGAGGCTTTCAAGATTTGGGCAGTGCGCCTCACTTGCTTGAGACAATATGTTTGGTTGTCTGAGTTGTGAGTCATGAGGCTCACCCACCTTCACCGCGTAAGCTATTCAAGAAATAAAAAAAAGCTGAAAGGACTGCACATTTATTTTTTACATTTTGTTTGTCATTTCTGTCGATTTCTACCGCGCATTGACAAACGCGAACAGACGCTTGTATTGTGCCGTGGCTAAACCCCGAAGATGCACGTGATAGCTATTTTCACATTGCTGAACATGACAGTTAATATACAGCGTATGATAAGACTAATGGTACACGAAGGGGCGAGAAACGGGTGTAGGGTTCAGAATCACATAAGAATGTCATTTTGTTTCAGCTATAGAAAAAGAATAAACAAGTTTGAGATTTTCAGGCGTGAGATGTATGGTAAACTAATAGCCCAAAAAACAAAATGCGGTTGCTGGAATACCATTGCTGTTCATAGAAAACCGATAAGAGTGCAATCAGACCAAGAGTATCTTGGCTTCTTTGCGATAAAGCTGCGAACAAGGCATGAACACTACATTTTAGCAACCACTGATCGAACATATCCTGCGAACGTAATACATCGACCGTAGATGCCAGTTGGTATTTATCACTGAAACATTGCGTGTTAATGCGGTTAATATACCCTGACATCCAGTTATGGTTATCTTCTGCTGGAACATACTAATGTGTTGCAAGAACATGGCCGCTGAATGCAGTCATTCAACATGGATGTCAAATATTGGAAGTTTTAGGCAATCAATCCATCAATCAATCAATTTTATTGGGTGTCCAGGAACAGCCTTTCGGTCTTGGTGCAGGCACACCGGACATTCGAATACTTAGAAACAAGGAGCACATGCACATCACAGTTACAATGTGAATATTTATGTCTTAAGCTCATACGTTGGTGCGCCATGAAGATGAATGTATATAGACTATAGAGAGTATATTAGGCAGAGACAAAAAAAGAGAGTGTATTTTGACAAAGTTTCTCGCATATAGTGGTGGCCATGGAGCCCTCATACCATTTGTAATCGTTATGGGGTAGTTCAAAAGTGACTGTAAAATGCAGGCTACATGAGCTTCAGGAGTAGAACAACGTGTCTACAAAGTCACAAGAATGAATAAAAATTCGTTTGCAATTCACTGCAATTTTCTGCGAACGTTTCAGCACTGACTTAATAGAAACAAATGTGTGACTCAGTGGTCGAAATTCTTTCGGCTGGAGTGAAATATGTCAAGGTTTTCAGCGTAACCGTTAAAGCAATTCTAATAACCTGGGAATTGGAAATAAATGCCTAAATTTTCTAGTTGTATAAAATTGTGAATTGAGTCTTTAAGGTACTCTAAGAATCCTAATATTCACTTCAAGTGAGAAACTTAGGGAGTCAATTAGGTTTTGAAGGTTTAAAAAAATCAAATCCGATTTCTTTGTATGTCGATTTAGATCGAGTAATCTAACATGTTCCAAAAGGGAGTCATAATGTAAAGTTTTCTCATCCCTAGCCAAATAGCGATATTTGAAAATTGAGATGAGCTATTTCTGCACCCGTTCAATTCTCAGTGAATTGATTTTACAGAGTCCGTTCCACACCACCAAGGCATAATCTGGCTGTGAGCGGCCCAGTGAACAGTAAAGGACTAAAGAGGTGCGTGGATTGCTGAATTCTGGAGTCAGGCGGCAGAAAAGGCCAAGCACTCATAAAGATGCACTAATCATTTTGTCCACGTGGACATAAAACCTTAGGTTTTAATCAAATACAACACAGAGTTTTCTTATTTCGGTTTCACGAGTCTTATAAGTCCCCTCAATTTGATAAGGAAAAGAGACGTTTTGACTTGTTCCGAGAAAATTGAAATACTTTGGTTGTTGAACGGTTCAGACGTAGCCTATTTTCTTTACATCAAATGCTGAATCTGTTCACGTTTGCCTGTATTCTTACGCAGTTCGTCAGGAGTTTGACTATGACGGCATGTTTTAATGTCATCGGCGTACTGGAGGATTAAAAATATTTAGATAACGAGAGAGATACCATTAACAAATATAGAAAAGAAAAAAGGCCCAAAAAAGAGATCCTTGAGGAACCTTGGAGTAAACTTTATAGGTTGTGGACATCATATTATTATCTCGTACAAAACACTTCCTATTCAGGATACAACTTCCAAACCACTGGACCACGTTTTCACCAACACCGTAGTAAGACCGTTTAGATAGTAAATATTTCCTGATCAACCACGTCAAAGGACTTGCTTAAATCAAAATAAACTACGTCAGTTGACCTTGCTTAAAGACAATGCGTGATGCTGTAGACGTGAAGGTAGCTAAATTTGTTGTTCTGCACCTATCAAGAACAAATCTATGCTGGTCATAAATGATTTTCTTTCTAAATTGGAAATATAAAATTATGACGCACCATTTCGAAAAGCTTCGAGAATGAACTAATAAAAATTAACTATAATTTGAGACATCGCCATTCTTTCCAAACTTCAACACAGGAACAATTACAGCGAGCTTCCACATGTCTGGAAATATTACGGACTTGAAACATTTATTACATACTTCACAGAATTTAGGGGTGAATAAATCACGATAGGTTTTAATCAGAGTTGCTGGCATTCCATCGTGACCAGATGATAGCCTAGGTTTCATTTGCTTAATACACACCGCAACGCTATTTTCATTTATACAAATCAAGTTTATACTGTCGCCAAGTCGATCCCAATAAGAATCAAGACAAGAGTAATTTATGTGATCAGTGGAAACAGAGCTGAAAATGTTAGCAAATATGTCTGATGTATTTTTGCAACGACGACTATCTAGAACAATTGTCTTTGGTTTTTCAGTTCTCGCTGTACGGCAACCAACCTACTGCCATATCTTTTTGGAAATTTGCAGTTCAATCGAGCTCCATCGTTGCTCGTTGCGCCTCGCGATCACCATTTAATGATATTTTACAATTTTGTTTCCTTGCTGTACTGCTTGAATTCAGTTTCCCATATGAGAAGAGAGATTTTCTTCAGCTTTCGGTGCAGACACTTTTTTTCTTGAAGAGCGTATGTAACTCAGCTCAAAGCCAGTAAGCAAATTGAGCGCCAGGGTTTCTTCTTGATGAGTTATATTTGTTCGTACTCTCTTGAATTATTTTGGTGAATTTGGTGACCTGATCATTGACGTACTGTCATTGTAAGTTTGGGGACCAGTCTACTTTTGAAAAGTGGTGATGAAGTCCGATGTAAACTCCCTTAGTTAAGTTCTAGCTCGTGTACGATAAGACATTTTATGTGGCAACACTGCTCAGGCCTGGTAAATTTGGAAACACTATGTTTAGAGAGGGGCCACGTTTATCTAGCGCCCCCATGAGTACTTCATTAGAGGTTACGCTTATATCCTCCGTGTTCGACAAACACAAGTCGAGAACTTTCTCCTGATAGTTATGTTTCACTGTAGAATGAATATTTGGGCAAGTTGGTATGAGTTCATTCTGAAAAAGAGCGCGAGAGGAAGAATATCAAAAAGTAAGGACTACGTAGGACAAAGCTCTGACTAACAACTGACTTTTATTGGAATGTGTAGATGGCACTATGTTTGCTCAGGCATAGGGCGCATTGTGGCTTTTGCACTTCTTTTTTTCGTTTCCCCATCCACGGGCTAACCAAGGTCCAGAAAATGAATCTCACTGTTCGTTAGTGTTAGTGAAGGTTGGCTCACTCAAAGTGACCTATTTTCGGTTATGTAATAGGTTTCCTTGGTTTCTCTAGACGTTTGGTCTTTGTGTTACAGTGGTGTTGGAGAGCCGCGGTTCGCACTCGCAATCTCGATAGTGTATCGCTAAATGGAAGTATGCAGTCCCTTTCAATGAATCTTTGTTGTCCTCTGAGTTGGGTGTTCAGGCATCACCCCGTTTCCCCAATATGGGAACGCCTGCAGGAGTAAGGGATCATGCAGATTGTGTCTTTTACGCAGGTGACAAATCTGATATGGTGCTTTACGTTTCATCGGTTACGATCCGCTCGCTTCTCTTTGCCAATGTGAGTTCACCACGGAGCATAAACAACCTAGTTTGTTGCGGGCAGAAAAAAAATTTCACTTCGTATTCAATGCTATCTTTTTAAGTCCATGTGACATGCGATGAATAAGTGGAATGACAGGAACCTTCTTCTTTTCTGTCTTCAACCGTTCACCTCGAGCTGGACCGGCCTTAACGTTCTTTACTAATTTGCCGCAACCTGCCGAAACGACTGAGTCTGAAAACCCTGAAGCTCTAATCCTTTCAATCTTCAAGTTTGTGGTCGGTTTGCCTTGCTGCATACCAGACCCGGAGGAATAACACGGAGCCAACGGTTTTATCATTAAGAAACTACATTTAATTAGACATGGACAAGACGATTAACATTGCTACCGGCGGTGCCTGAGTCCAGGCAGCGACTCCCTGTGCGCCGCCTCTGATGCGCCTTATCAAGGCGGCGCACACGATGTGCGCGTGGCTGGCGTGACGTCGCCGCCACGCGGGAAAAGTTTGGCACCTTTGCCTCGCAGTCGGGCAACTGGGCTGTGGAGCCGAAAGAGTTCCCACAAGTTGAAGCCTCTGTTCATTTTGGTAATACACGACTTAATGAATTCGGATCTTAAACAGGAAAAGGCGATGCATTTCTTCATTAGTTTTGAATGTGCTGACTGTTAGTCTAGCAAACGTTTTGCTGATCTAGGATTGTACGACCAGCATATCGGTTCTTTTTCTAAGTCTACAAGGGAATCTTAGAACTAGATATGGTTGTCTTTTGGGGTCTCATTCGTAACTGAAGTCCTAGGCCTAGCGCACTGAATACTCTCAATACTTCATCAAACGTTTTTTGGACGGAAATTGAGGCTATCAATGAAGAGCGAAAAATCTTTGACCTATCTAAAACTCCTTCTGGAGTTATTTTTTTTAATTTGAATACTAGAGCCTTGCCGATGTTTCCGAAAAAAATGTTGCTTAGTACGGGTGCCGCTCTCAATCCTATACAGACTCCTGAGCTTTGTACGAACACATCATCCTGTCACCCTATAAAGGTGGATCTTAAATAAACTGACAAATGTTCAAAGAATTCTTTAACTGAGATTCCGGGTTGTGTTCGGAACTTATTTTCGTCGTTGTACTCGAAAATGCACAGTTGAACACTCAACATGAAGTCCTCGTGAGGCATAGAATAGTATTAATGCACTACATCAATGCTGAAAGCACTGCACTCTTAAAGTTGTTATTTTTCAGAAATTCGACAACTACCATGGAGTTTGGAATTTGAAAAGTGTCAAATATTAATAAGGAGTTGGGGCGTTTTTGCAGATATCCTTATATTGCATGTTGCCAAGTGTCTTTTTCAGACACTTGGCACCAAAGACAACAATATCCAGCTTTTAGATATCCGTGTAGAATTAGAAAAAGAACACATTTGCTGGTCGTACCATCCTAGATCAGGAATACGTGTGATATACTAGCAGTCAGTACATTCAAAACTAATCAAGAAAGCCATAGCGTTTTTTTTGTTTAAGATCCGCATTAATCAAGTCGTGTATTCACAAAATGAACATAGGCTCCAGCCGGCAGATAGAAAGGATCAGAGCTTCGGGGATTCCGGATTCAATCATTTCGGCAGCTTCCGACATATTGATAAAAAACGTTAAGGCCGGTCTAGCTTGAGCTGAACAGTTAAAGAAGAAAAAGAAGAAGGTAGCGGTCATTCCATATATTCACCGCATGCCACATGAACTTAAAAAGTTAACACCTAGGTACGGAGTGAACGTGGTTTTTCTGCTCCCAACAAACTAGGTCGGTTATGCTTCGTAGTGAACCGACACAAAGGCAAAGAGAAGCTAGAGAGTCGTAACAGCTGCAACGTCCAGCACACCACCCAATTGGTCACCTATGTAAAAGGCACGGTCTACATGACCCCTTTCTCCTGCGGGCGTTCCTATATTGGGCAAACGGGGCGATGCCTGAACATCCGACTCAGAGAACACCAAAGCTCATTGAAAGGGACTGCATACTCGCATTTAGCAACGCACTGTCAAGATTGCGGGTGCGAACCGTGGTTTTCAACAACACCGTGTTATTTAAACACCAATTTCAAACGTGTAGAGAAATAAAGGAAAACTATTTCATAACCGAAAAAACCCACCTTGCGTGATCTAACCTTTACTGACTCTAACTACCAGTAAGATTCATTTCTGGATCTTGGTTAACACGTGGAGTTGGAAACGAAGTAGAAATAAGTGCAAAATCAGCAGTACTCCCTATGCCTGAGCGAACATAGTGCATCTACACATTTCAATAAAAAAACAGTTGTTAGTCAGCGCGTGTCTTGTGTAGTCCTTCCTTTGTGTCCTTATCGCTTTCGCGCTGTTTTTGCAGTGAGTTTCATTGTGTTTGAAGCCCAAGAAAGCAGCAAAGTTAATGAGCAGATTGCACTTGCGCGAGGCATAAAATTTGTTCAACAAGTTGTTGAGATTCGTCCAGCCCATCCACGGGGCGTTAAAGTCTACTAATATTAAATATTTAAAGGAGTCCAGCTTGTTGGCCGTTACCTTTATGTTAGTGAAACAATTGCTACACTCATCCGGGGAAGTTTTTGGAGAAAGATAGAAAACGCTCATCAAAATACGCTCTTGGCGGTTGAAACAAACCTCCACCCAGAAATATTTGGAGCGGTTTTCTAAATCCGAACGTCTGGTTGAGACGAGACCCTTCTCCAGGAGACCAAAGCACCACAACGCATTTTTCCCCCTAACGCTGTCACGGTCGCGACGATGCACATAAAAACTTGGAGAAAAGTAATCAGAAGACGATATTTTTAACACAGACATGTTTACGTAAGACAAACCACAAAAAGTATAATAAAGTGACATAAAAAAACGTTCATATTTTGACGATACATTTCAAAGCTACTTATCTTTCGCTGTGACTTTATCGGTGCTGTCAGGGCACATTTCCTCCTGAAGGTTGTCTCTGGAGTGCTTAAACAAAAAAGCCATTTACAACTCCCTGTAACGCCGAATTGGAGCGCAGCTCTTGAGGAGGAGGGGAAGGAACGGGAGAGGGGGTCACGTGACCTCGGGGGTCGCATTACCAGGGGGTCAGCATGACCCCCGGGAGGAGGGTCACGTGGCCTGGGGGTCACGTGACCTAGAGGGGTGGCGGTCGAGAATATTTTCCGCTAAATTTAGCGGGGAAAAATTTCCGCTAGATTTAGCGGGAAAATGTTTCTGCTAAATTTAGAGGGAAAAATTTTCCGCTAAATCTAGCAGGGAAAATTTTCCGCTAGATTTAGCGGTGAAAATGTTCCGCTAAATTTAGCGGGGAAAATTTTCCGCTAGATTTAGCGGGAATAATTTTCCGCTAAATTTAGCGGGGAAGATTTTCCGCTAAGTTTAGCGGGGAAGCTTTTCCGCTAGATTTAGCGGGGTAAATTTTCCGCTAGATTTAGCGGGGAGAATTTTCCGCTGGATTTAGCGGGGCATTTTTTCCGCTAAATTTAGCGGAGAAATTTACCCATCATGCTCGCGCGGTTACGCCGACGGCGACGGCGACGCCGACGGCGACGCCGCTCAAGCCGGAAACGGGCGCCAAAGATCTTCGCTCTAAAAATATTTCTGCCAGTGCACAAAGTCTGCGAGTTCGGCAAATGCCTCGGCCCGCACAGAAACCTAGAGGACGCGTATGTGTCACGACGCGTCTTCAGTTGGCGACACTGAACATCAGGGATTCCCACGGTAGACAAGTAATCTCTGATTTCGCCAGAGGTGGCCTCCAAGGCCATCTTCGTTCCGAATATTGCCCTCCGACGTGATAACGAGGGCGCAAGGCCTAATGGGCTTGTGTCAGCTGATCCCACCATCGCCGTTGGCTTGGCGATGTGAGGTGCCGCCTTGAGCGGGATTTAGTTGGAGGCAACACCTCTCTTGGCTCGCGGCGTCGTCGATGTTGATTCTGGTGGGGTTTTCGGGGCCGGATAACCTGGAATGTTCTGTTGTGACGCCCACGACTTGTACGAAGGGCTTCAGCATTGAGAAGTGGGTGCGATGCCGTGGTTTTGGGCAACTGCAGCAAACGACGTGGCCCCAGTAGCCCCCTCTAGCCTGCAATGTCTGTGAGACTTCACTTAGTCTCACAGTGAACACACGAGCAAAGCCTGCTGCTCATATCTCGCCCATTCTTTTTTAAGCCGCGTGTTGCCTTCATTCCGGAAAACCACCTGGTCGGTCAAAAAGGAAATCCCCCCAATGCGTCGAGGAGCAGGCCGTGGAGTAGCCCGGGGGATTGTTGGAGGTGACGTCCTTCAGCAGCAGCCCGCGCAAAGCATGAAGAGATGGGCGAAGTCGTTCCCTCTTCCCTTCGGGCACTGCGACCGCCGTCGCTCTGGTTGTAGGCGTCGGACTCCTCGCTAGCCCTAACATCAACTTATTTAAAGCTATCTGCCGACGAACAGTTGTTGCAGTGAGTGGTCTTCCAACGTGGGAAGTTGAATTTAAACTTCGCAGGAAGCAACGTCAGATAATATTCAAACCGTGATCGCCACGCGCACTATGACTGGGTAGAATCAGAACTCGTTAAAAATTCCTCGAAATTCTGGAGGTACGCCAAATCCCACTTAGGGAAGTTTATTGAGTCCGAAATCGTCTTCAATCACAATAGCGACAGTGCGAAAGGCATGTGAGTCATTCCATGTCAAACGTCCTAGACGTTGCGCTCGACCCCTTCCGATTCCTAAATGAAAATTCATGGCTTTTTGCCTCAAAGTCCGTAGCCATGCCCTAAACTGCGTGAAACTAGGCATGACTCAATAATTGATGAAAAATCAGCTTTTCAGTGAAACAACTAACAATACTTTTTCTTAAGTTTGAAAGGCTTTCGACTTACAATGTGTTTGGGCTTGTGAAGTTTTGTTTAATTTAAATATCTAAAAAAACGAAACTTTTTTTGAAAATTTTATCATTTTTATTATTTTAGTTAAAATATATAATTGCTCCCGGGACTTAATATAACATTTTGCCGGCTGCCCTGCAGGAATATATTTTATGAAAACTGTTTAAAACCGCTCAATTGAATATCTTGCACTAAACAAAAATCCTGAAGTTGCAAAAAAGGGCGTTGTGACGGATAAACAGCTGTTTATTTCACCCTGAGGTGGTGTAAGTAAAAATACAAAATATAGTGGGTTTGAAAGAACAATGAATAATCTTTTGATTCTGAAAGTTTAATCAAAGAATTGTTTGTTTAAAGCGAGAAAACAATTTTTGAAGTTGAAGTCTCGCACCACAACCCGGCGTCGCTTCTTAACGCCTCTTCGCCGCACACCACGCCACCTGCGACGATAGCTGATACGATTAGATCCAAAGAAAGAACGGAGTTTTCTGCAGCTTCCCCTTGTCCATCTTCCCGCTCCAAGGGAAGAAACGGCGGGAATCGTGTAATAATCAGAGGTCCCGCCAGCGCGTAGCAATAGCGGGCTCGTTGTGCCCTTTGTACCTGAGGGCGGCTCGAAACGCGATGCCTAAACGACGCGCGGCATCAAGTCACCAGGGCTTCTCCATGCCGTGCCAAAAGTCCCACGGCCACCTCCGATTCCTAAAATAAAATTGATGGCTCTTCACCGTAACGTTTGTGCTGCCTCTCCAACATATATTTTTTCACGAAAAACAAATTTCATGGCGTGATGGCGGTTTGAACTAGTAAAAGGGGGGGGTGGAACTAGGAGTCATTCAATACTTGATAAAAAGTAAGATTTTTTCACGGAACACTGGAACATTTTTGCCTGAAAACCATACGGTATTTGTATTGCTATGTAATAAGGATCATGGTCATGGAATTCGGTATGCTTGAAGCAGTTTTGAAGAATAAAGAATATATGAACATTTTAGCATATTTTTCGTTTTGTTTCAAACTATGGCTTTGCTGCATGCGACTGTAAATACTCTTATTGACAGCCCTGTAGATATACTGTACACAAAAAAAGGTTTCAGGCCGTACAACTAAATATCTTGCTGAAAAAAAAAAAACTAAATTGTGCGAAATTGCGTTTTGCCGTTTAAAGAGCCGTCAATTCTGCCTTCAGGTGGCCCGAAGAAAAGTACATAACATGGTGATTTCTACAAACCTGTTTATTGCCTTTTGTTCTTGAAAGTTTAATTAAAATAATTTTGTTCTTACGAGGAAAAAACGTTTTGAAGTTAAGCTTTCGCGCCACAACCTGGAGTCGTTCCTTGCGCCTCTTCTCTGCACAGCACACCACCGTCCAGCCCGGCAAAGCGTGGGAGGGCGTCACGGTGTGCGCACGCAGGTAGACAGCAGGACGTCGATTTATCGGGTACATCTTGGTGGGAAAAGGCATTTTTCTACTCTTGTTGCTTTATGGCTTTTCCTATTTTGACCGTTTTGCTCGGCTATGTCCTCCTGTGGTCTTCCACTGTCTTGATATCAGCAAATGCTTAGCGCTGCCAGGTAAGAGCATCCACTAGTAAGCTAGCTGTTTCTTAGGTACACACCGCAATCACTCTCTCATTTCGACGTCAGGACAGATGTAGACAGCAACATAAAAGCCCCGTGAACGGGCGATCTCAAACGACGAGGGGATGTGGTGTTAACGAAAGCGCGCAGTTGGAGGCTCAAGCCTCGTTTGTGTTTAAATCGGCTTTCAAACGGCAAATTCTTGCGTCGCTGAATGGTTTCGCTTTTCACCGCAGTATGCGCGACCGCTAGATTTTGCGGCGATACCATCGCGTTTCCCTTCTAGGAGAAGTCCACGTCAGCTGATGCCGCCCGTATTAGGCATCGCGTTTCGAGCCGCCCTCGGGTACAAAGCGCACAACGGGCCTGCTATTGCTACGCGCTGGCGGCACCTCTGATTATTACACAATACCCGCCGTTTCTTCCCTTGCAGCCGGAAAGATGGACAAGGGGAAGCGGCAGAAAACTCCGTTCTTTCTTTGGACCTAGTTGTGTCAGCTATCGTCGCAAGTGCCGTGATGTGCGGCAAAGAGGCGTTAAGAAGTGACGCCAGATTGTGGTGCGAGAGTTCAACTTCAAAAATTGTTGTCTCGCTTTAAACAAAAATTACTTCGATTAAACTTTCAGAATCAAAATATTATCGATTCTCCTTCTATACCCTCCATATTTTGTATTTTTACTTAAACCACCTCAGGGTGAAATAGACGGCTGGTTATGCGTCAAAACGCACTTTTTTGCAACATCAGGATTTTTGTTTACTGTGACATTTTTATTTGAGCGGTTTTAAACATATTTTAGATAAAATACCGGCAGGGCATCCGGTAAAAAGTTCTATTGAGTCCCGGGAGAAATTAGATATTTTTTTATAAAAAAACAAAAAATATCAAAATTGTTTATTTTTTTAATATTTAAATTAAACTAAACTTTACAAACCCAACCACATTGTAAGTCGAAAGCCGTGCGAATTCAAGAAAAAATATTGCTGGGTGTTTTACTAAAAAGCTGACATTTCATCGATTATTGAGTGATGCCTAGTTTCACGCTGTTGTTAGAAGCTAAAACCGCGCTCACGTCATCAAAATATTTTTTCGCCAGAAATATTTTAGGGCACGGCTACAAACATTGCGGCACAAGGCCATGCATTTTTTTTAAATTGGAAGGGGTTGAGCCCAACATCTGTGACGTTCAACATTGAATAACCCATGTCTGAGTTCTTCGCGGAACACTATGACTCAGTGTATCATAAGAATAATAACTGCTCCTCAACTATATCAACTTACAAGGATGGGTTTGGTGACCCATTAGGTTATGTTCTTGGTGATGAGGAATGTGTTGGGTCGTGTATTAAGAAAATGAGACCGACATTGTCTGCAGGTCATGACGGGATACCCACTGCAATTGTTAAGGATTATCAAGAAGTATTTACGTTCATACTGCACACAATTCTTAATATATTCTTCACGTCAGGAATATTCCCTGACGACTGGAAAGTGGCAATGGTTGTTCCGGTCCAAAAGTATGGCAATAGTGGTGACGTTTTTAATTACGGACCGATTTCTGTTCTCTCTTTTTTCATCATCATTCATCAATTTCTCTCCTCCAAGTTTCATAGAATAATTATTCCTAATCGGCATGGCTTCATATCCGGCAAATCGACATGTACTAATATCGTATCTGTTACGTCGGCTGCATCTGAAAAAGTCCGTAATAAAGGTCAGCTTGAAGGTTTTTTTTTTTTATCTGAGTAAGACCTTTAACGTATTCAACCGGAACATCCTCTTATACATTTCCTCCTACGAAGTATGTGATTCGGTATACAATTTGTCAAAAAGCTATTTTAAAATAGGCAAGCGTACGTCCGTGTCAACAATATTAGCGAATTTTAGGATAGGGGCCCCAAAGCTTTGCGTGCCCCAAACAGCTCGGGGCATCGCAATGGGCATGCGCAGAAGTTATCCGCATGCGCAGTGGGACGCCCCAATTTGTTTGGGGCACCCAAAGGTGTGGGGCCCCCTATTCTAAAACTCGCTACTACCTCGTCCTTTGTTACTTTCCGAACGCCAGCGATGCCGTGCTCCAGCTATGGCACATTTACGGAGACGGTCCGCAAAACCATCGATCGGCAGAGACCCTCTCGAAGACGCATCACCGTGACGTCACCGCGGCTAGAAAAGGGGGACCCGTCGACACGCGCGGCGGAGGAGGATTGGGACTTATCATCGACCGCTGTCATCATCTAATCATGTCCCAACAAAACATCGTCGTCCATATAGCAAAAATCCGGTCTCCATCCTGTCCGTCCCCCAGCCCTTAACACCTTGTACGAGGCAAGCTCTGGAGTGCCGTAGGGATCTTTCTTGGGTCCCCTCCTTTTCAATATTTTTGTAAATGGTGCCTTTCAGGGTATTTCAGACTCGTCATTTCTGCAGTACGCTGATGACATAAGACTTTACAGTAAAATATCTTTCTTTCGGAATTGCATTACGCTTGAAAATGATGCATATTCCTTCGGTCATTGGTGATTAGACAATGACCTCCTTTTGGATCATTCTAACACAACGTAGTGACATATTCTCGCAAGGCCCACGATATATTTGTTTAAGTAGTTCTTATGGGGAACTGCTGTCACGTATTAGTGAACTGAGGAACCTGAGTGTTTTTTTATTCAACCCTTAGATTCGACACTCACGTAACCAGAGTTGTTCAATCGGCCTTGCGCACGTTAGGTGCCGTGTCTCAGATAACGAAGGAATTCAAAAGCCCGTCCGCTTTTTTTACGTTGTACAGTTATTTTTTTCAGATTCCAGCTCGAGTTTGCCTCCGTTGTTTGGAACGGCATTTCCGAAACTAACAGTTTATCTGTCGAGCGAGTCCAAAACAATGGTATTTCCAACTTTCAATGTCGCTACCTTGAGAAATTCGACCCTTGTTTAAACGGGGGGGGGGGGGTAACTCGCAACTTGTCAACTTAATGAGCCTGCAGCAGCGTCGGGTGAATGCACATCTGTTGTTTTCATTTAAGACCCTACACAGCTTCATTAACTCTCCCAGCGTCTTGTCCGAAGTGAGCGTTAAAGTTCCACGTGTGGCCTACAGGGCTTCAATTATATTTTTATGTAGGTCAACATTTCAGCAACTTAAATTCAGTCCAAAGAACGCTGAGTGTTACAACCGTTACCCTGATAGACTTGATATTATTAACTGATGCGTGAGCAAGTTCGAAAACGCTGCTCGGAACTTCGTCTCGCAAGGAAATGGCTGATCAGTTGAAGCGTTGATGTTTGTCAGTACGATATCCAAGTATTTGTTTTTTGACATGACCTGGCGATGTCTCTGTTTTGTGTTTTTGTTTTCCATGTTTGATTTAATTATCTTTCGTACTTGGTATTTTTCTTAGCCTCAGACTGGTGGACTACGTTCCCCTTCAGCACTCGTGTGTATGTCTGTTTGTATGTGTATGTTTTTGCTTGTTTTAGGTGTGCCAGCACCAACACTGATTGTTTGTTCCTGCACGCTATATTAAAAAGATTTATTTATTAACATTATTATTATTATTATTGTTACTATTATTACTATGATTACTATCATTCCTATTATTATTAATATTATGAGCAGTAGTAGTATAATTGTTATTATTATTAATATTATTGTTGTTCCACATTTCGAAACGGCAGACAAGATTAGAAATTCGTATCAGCAGCCTAACTGTGCTCCAGGTTTTTACACCCGATAATTCCAAAGAAATAAAATAATACATATTGCTGTCTAACTTCGACTAGACATTAAAAAATAAAATATCATGCAAACCAAAATTACGCGACACAAGATAACTCGTTTTGATCAATTTTGTATTCCACCTAAGCCTAACGGAAAAACAAAACACAAAACCCCTTCAGTGGCTGCTGGAACACAGCCAGTAACCGCAGTGAATGGGCGCTGAATGCCATTTATTAGAATTCGAAGCAACAACATGGCCTCTGGATGCGGTGAAAATACTATGAAGACCGGTTATAGGTATATGCCGCTGGAACATAGCCAGTGAATGCAATGAATAAACTGTGGGCGCCATTTATTGGAATTCATTGCAGGACACGGCCTATGAATGCGTGGAATAGACACTAAAGTGAAGCTATCGATACTTGCCACTGAAACAATGCAAGCGAATGCAGTGAATTGACAACGAATGCAGGTTATCTGAATTCATTCCCACAAACATTGCCGATGGATGTGGTGAACAGACATGATGACCAGTTATGGGTATTTACCACTGGAATATATGGCCAGTGAATACAGTAAATAGAGGGTGGATGCAAGTTATCGGCATTTATTGGTGAAAAATTACCTACGGACGCGATAAATAGCCTGTGAGGACCGATTAAGGATATTTGCCATTGGAACATTGCAAGTGAATGCCGCAATTAGAGGGTGGATGCCAGTTATCGAAATTCGTTGTAACAACATGGCCGATGGATGCCATGAACAGACTGTAAAGACCGGTTATTTATATTAGACACGAGAACATGACCAGTAAATGCAGTAAACAGAGAGGGACTTTCAGTTATCTGAACTCGTTGCAGAAACTTGGCCAATTTATGCGATGAATAGACTCTAAATACCGGTTATTTAAATTTGTCACTGGATAATGGACAGTGTATATCATGAATATATGGTGGATGACAGTTATCGGAGTTCATTGCTGACATGGCCCATAAATGCGATGAATAAGCTGTAAAGAGCAGTTATAAATATTTGACACTTGAAGATCGCCAGTGAATGCAGTGAATACAGAGTGGATGACACTTTTCAGAATTCGTTGAATTAACATGGCCAATTGATGCAGTAAATAGGCACTGAAGACCGGAGTTTGATATTCACCACTGGAACATGGCCTGTGACAGCGGAAAATAGAGGGTAGATGCCAGGCATTGAAGTTCGTTGAAGCTGCAGGTCCTATAGATGCGATGAATAGACTGTAAGACCGGTTATTTATATTTGCCAGTGAAACATGGCCAGTTAATGCAGTAAACAGAGAGTGACTTTCAATTATCGGAACTTGCTGCAGCAACATGGCCAATGTATGCGATGAATAAACTGTAAAACAGGTTGCTGGAATTTGCCACTGGGTTATAAAGAGTGTACACGATAAATATACGGTGGATGCTAGTTATCGGACTTCATTGCTGACATGGCCCATAAATGCGATGAATAAGCTGTGAAGACCAGTTATAAATATTTGACACTTGAAGATCACCAGTGAATGCAGTAAATATGGGGTGGATGAAACTTATCAGAATTTGTTGAATTAACATGGCCAATTGATGCAATAAATAGGCACTGAAGACAAGTTATTGATATTCACCACTGGATCATGGCCTGTGAAAGCGGAAAATAGGGGGTGGATGCCAGGCAGTGAAGTTCGTTGAAGCTGCAGATCCTATAGTTGCGATGAATAGACTGTAAGACCGGTTATTTATATTTGCCATTGGAACATGGCCAGGTAATGCAGTAAACAGAGAGTGACTTTCAATTATCAGAACTTGCTGCAGCAACCTGGCCAATGTATGTGATGAATAAACTGTAAAAACAGGTTACTGGAATTTGCCACTGGATCATAAAGAGTGTACACGTTAAATATACGGAGGATGCCAGTTATCGGAATTCATTGCTGACATGGCCCATAAATGCGATGAATAAACTGTGAAGACCAGTTATAGATGTTTCGCTCTTGAAGATTGCCAGTGAATGGATTAAATAAGGGTGGATGACACTTATCAGAATGTTTGGAATTAACATGGCCAATTGATGCAATAAATAGGCACTGAAGACCGGTTATTGATATTCACCACTGGAACATGGCCTGTGAAAGCGGAAAATAGAGGGTGGATGCCAAGCATTGAAGTTCGTTGAAGCTGCAGGTCCTATAGATGCGATGAATAGACTGTAAGACCGGTTATTCATATTTGCCAGTGGAACATGGCCAGCTAATGCAGTAAACAGAGAGTGACTCAGTTTCGAGCTTGCTGCAGCAACATGGCCAATGTATGCGATGAATAAACTGTAAAAACAGGTTACTGGAGTTTGCCACTGGATCATAAAGAGTGTACACGTTAAATATACGGAGGATGCCTGTTATCGGAATTCATTGCTGACATGGCCCATAAATGCTATGAATAAGCTGTGAAGACCAGTTATGGATATTTGACACTTGAAGATCGCCAGTGAATGCAGTAAATATAGGGTGGATGAAACTTATCACAATTTGTTGAATTAACATGGCCAATTGATGCAATCAATAGGCACTGAAGACCGGTTATTGATGTTCACCACTGGATCATGGCCTATGAAAGCGGAAAATAGGGGTGGATGCCAGGCATTGAAGTTCGTTGAAGCTGCAGAACCTATAGATGCGATGAATAGACTGTAAGACCGGTTATTTATATTTGCCAGGGGAACATGGCCAGCTAATGCAGTAAACAGAGAGTGACTTTCAATTATCAGAACTTGCTGCAGCAACCTGGCCAATGTATGCAATGAATAAACTGTAAAAACAGGTTACTGAAATTTGCCACTGAATCATAAAGAGTGTACACCATAAATATAAGGTGGATGCCAGTTATCGGAATTCATTACTGACATGGCCCATAAATGCGATGAATAAGCTGTGAAGACCAGTTATAGATATTTCGCTCTTCAAGATTGCCAGTGAATGGATTAAATATAGGGTGGATGACACTTATCAGAATTTGTTGAATTAACATGGCCAATTGATGCAATAAATAGGCACTGAAGACCGGTTACCGATATTCACCCTGGAACATGGCCTGTGAAAGCGGAAAATAGAGGGTGGATGCCAAGCATTGAAGTTTATCGAAGCTGCAGGTCCTATAGATGCGATGAATAGACTGTAAGACCGGTTATTTATATTTGCCAGTGGAACATGGCCAGTTAATGCAGTAAACAGAGGGTTACTTTCAATTTTCGGAACTTGGTGCAGCAACATGGCCAATGTATGCGATGAATAAACTGTAAAAACAGGTTACTGGAATTTGCCACTGGATCATAAAGAGTGCACACGATAAATATACGGTGGATGCCAGTTTTCGGAATTCAATGCCAGCATGGCCCCTGGATGCGACGAATAGGCTGTGAAGGCCGGTTATTGATATTTCCTAAGCAACATGCTGTTTTGATAGACCTTTGTGTAGGGGAGGTCAATGTTCCTTCTTCTCGCCTGCTCTCACCCCCGGGCAGGGGTGTGTCATCCCACTCACAGCCGACGGCCGGCCGTCTGAGCCGCTAATTATTGGAAACATCGTTCGGCGCCGCGTTCGCGGCGCGACTCCTGGCCAGGAAGTTAGGCCGGCCTCTTTCTGCTGACAGAGTGCTTGAGTTCAGACCCTTCCAGCAAAGAACGTTTGAGGGATCAGCCGGAATATATTTTGTCTTCGGAAGGCATCTATTCTTTTGTCCAGATTCGATGACGACGGTGGCGGAACAAGAGTGATAAGGCGCCATGTTCAGGGGCGTCTGCTGGTGCATGATGGGCCTTTGTGCTTGGGAAAAAAAATGAAAGCCGTTTACAACTCCCTGTAACGCCGAACTAGAGCGCAGCTCTTGAGGAGGAGGAGGAAAGGGTACTGAGGGGAGGGTATACTCCTCCTCCCTCCTCCTTAACTCCTCATCCTACCAAATACTCCTCCTCCCTCCTCCCCTTCCTCCTCCACCCTTCCCCTCCTCCTTCTTCCTCCCCTTCCTTCTCCCCCTCCTCCACCCCCTCCTCCTTTATCCTCACCTCCTCCTCCTCCCTCCCCACCTTCCTCCACCTCCTCCCCTCCTTCCTGCTCCCCTTCCTTCTCCCTCCCCCTCCTTCTTTCTCCTCCCCTTCCTCCCCTTCCTCCTCCCTCCCTCTACTTCCCCTCCTCCTCATCCTCCTCCCCTCCTCCTCCCTCCTCCTTCCTCCTCCTCCTTCCTCCTCCTCCTTCCTCCTTCCTTCCTCCTCCCCCTCCTCCTCTCCCTCCTACCCCTCCTCCTTTCCGCGCGGTGCATTATGGGATATTTCCCATGATGCACCGCGCCGTTACGCCGACGGCGACGCCGACGCCGCTCAAGCCGGAAACGGGCGCCTAAGAGCTGCGCTCTAAAACATGGGCGGGCTCGGACTCCAGGAACGTACGCGTCACTACAATCAGCTCCACACATTACTGCAGGGACTCCCTTCTGGGGATTGAAGCGAAGTGACACTTTAAAAGGAGCACCAAGTGGCTGCGAGAGTGTGCTCTCGGAGGATGTAAACACTTCTGTACATATGTAGTAAACAAAGCTGTCGTGGGACTCACTCTCCTCTTTTTAGAGCGCAGCTCTTAGGCGCCCGTTTCCGGCTTGAGCGGCGTCGCCGTCGGCGTCGCCGTCGCCGTCGGCGTAACTGCGCGGTGCATCATGGGAAATATCCCATAATGCACCGCGCGGAAAGGAGGAGGGAGAGGAGGAGGGGGAGGAGGAGGGGGAGGAGGAAGGAGGAGGGGAGGGGAAAAGTAAGGAGGAGGGAGGTGGAGGAGGAAGGAGGAGGAGGAGGAGGGGAGAAGGAAGGAGGAAGGGGAGGGGGAAAAGTAAGGAGGAGGGGAGGTGGAGGAGGAAGGAGGAGGAGGAAGGAGGAGGTGAAGGAGGAAGAGGGGGAGGAAGGAGGGGGAGGAGGAAGGAGGAGGAAGGGAGGAAGGGGAGGAGGGAGGATGAGGATGGGCGGAGGGGTATTTGGTAGGATGAGGAGTTGAGGAGGAGGGAGGAGGAGTTTACCATCCCCTCAGTACCCTTCCCTCCTCCTCCTCAAGAGCTGCGCTCTAGTTCGGTGTTACAGGGAGTTGTAAACGGCTTTCATTTTTATGTTCCTGTCTTTCGTCGTCCTTCGGTTCCTGTCGTGGCCTGACCCTTCTTGGTCCTGCCTGTGGAACCCCTTGGACCAAACAACCGGTTGGAAGCGGTGGGATGACGTGCCTGATTATGGTTCCAGGTAAGGGTGGGTGCTTCGTGGTTTTTTTCTCGCTGACATCGCCTATACATGCGATGAATAGACTGTGAAAACCGGTTAGTCAATATACTCCGTAGATGGAATGAATAGAGGGAGAATGCTACTTATCCGAATTCGTTGCAGCAAAATGGTTAATGGATGCGCGGGATAGGCTGTGAAGACCGGTTATTGATATTTTGCACTGTAACACGCCCATGTATCACCGAGCTCTGGGCCAAAATTGGCAAATGTCTCCAAATTTGGGCCTTAAAGGCCTGAGGAAGCCAAAGTAGAGCCAAATCAGATCATCTTTAGCCAGAGTCATGATATTTTGGCCCTAATTCGCTAAAGAAGTGCAAGAGGTAGGCTTCACTTCCTGGTTGTTCGGCTCTTATCTGCCCTTTTTGTGCCGAAATCTCCAAACGAGTGCCAAAGTTAGGCTTTTTGCCTCGGAGTTTGACTCCCATCTGGGATCTTCGGGCCCAAATCGCCAAACAGGGGCCGAAGTTAGGCTTCATTACTTGATAGTTCAATTCTCATCTGGCATTTCTGGGCCGAAATCGCCTAACACGTGCCAGGGATCCGCTTCCTCCATGAAAGTTCGGTGGTCATCTGGCGTCTTCGCTCCCAGATCTCCTAAAAGTGTTAGGGCTGGACTGTCTTGGAGTGCGGCCTGCATCTCTCAACTTTTCACCTCAATTTTCTCACCAATCCAGGAGTTGAATAACCATGGCAGGTTTCGTTGGCGCTGGTTTATTTATGTTTGGAGATTGATGACCAATGAGGTATCGGTGGTACGCGAGTGGTCTGCAACTTAAACACGCATCAACTTTAATTCTGCAAGCACTTTTGATTTTACTTTGGGTGTCTCTTAATTCGTTTGGTCAATGGTGGGCTGAATATTTAGCCGTGGCTGGACCAGACAACGATGAGTTTGCGGACGCAGGTTGCGCCGGATTGTTGTACTCGCGCGGAGGTACAAACCCCAATATCCGGACGCCCCGTGAGACTGGTTCGACGTTACCGCAGCGGCTGCCATCAAGCGAGCGCCGCGCTAGACTGATCTGTGCAAACCTCCTCAAAAGAAAACATTAGGCGGTACGTTGCAAAAGCGATCGTATCTCTGAACACGTCTTGCGTTATGATTGAACACTGTCAGAGTCTAGCGATAACAAAAACCAGAAGCTGCCATGTGTCTGTGGCACTGCGCCCACACCACACTAAGGGTAACAGACGAAATCCTGGCGTTGACGATCTGTTTAACGTTCATTTGAAGCATTTGAGAGCATCGACGTAGGCACCGCTTTCCTCTCACCATGTCCCTCCCCCCCCCCCAAACCGAAGGTGACATCTCAAACCTCTGTTACGAAACAGTAGCCCTAGAAACACTGCAGTTAAAAATGCAGAGGGAGCTTAGCCACATTGGGGGTGGCCTCCATGTTCATCTCCCTTCGACCTCGCATTTTGTTAAGCCTCCCCATCTGCTTTTGTGTCTTCGTGCGGCTGTGAGCGAGTGCAACGGCCGCTTCAATCCAATCAGAGGGTAGGAACAAAACGCTTGACCTCTCACCGTAGGAGGCGTAGGACAAAAGCGCTTGGACTAAAGGTTGTCACGTGACTCCTCCGTCGAGCTGAGGGGATCATTGGGGCTTTGGTCTTCGCCGTTTGCTAGGTTATGGAAATGGGTGGGCCACGTAGGTTCGGCTTCCCAAATGCGCAATTCAGTGTTCTGTTGCTTTCGTGCGTGGCAGACACGGCCGTGGTTTTTCGTCGTAAACAGGCGGAATACGTCCAGAATAATTCTTCGGCAATTGCTGTATACTTTTTTTGACGGAGTGCGTGGAATTATTTTGCTTTGTTTGTTAAACACGCTACAACAACAAAAAAAAAACCGCTCTTCGGCGACAGTGATACTTTAATTGAATGTGGTCAACCTTCTTTCTCGACTGTGTGTTTGTGTTGCTTTGTGCTGCTTGAGTCGGATTATGTGTCTGTTAAGGATTACAAAATATCGCACTTTCATTAGTAAACACACTGAAGCATGCTCCTGATAGCAGTCCCTTTTCCCTCTCAAACTTCAGGGTTCTTCATGGATAAATCTATTAGTTTTGCTTGGCATAAAATGAGTGTTAGTTCTGTTTAATAATTTGTTTTTTATGTTACAGAGAAGTATATATTTTGAAAATATGTCCAGAATAAGCTGTATGTGAGGATAGTAGTTCAATAAATTTCTTGGGGCGATCGGAAACAATTTTGTGCGTGTTTTCGGCCGGTACTGGCACGACACTGCCAAGAATGTCCGTGCTGCTTGGGAACAGAGATGATGACATCTCACCATCGAGTTTCGAACGCCTATTTAATTTATATTGTTCTGGAGTGCGTGAATGTGTTCCGCATCAAAAAAATGCCAAACTTCGGCAGGCCTCTGGGCTTTTTATGGCACTTTCGGCGCACATTTGGAACTCCAGTGGCTAGCCAAAAAAAGTAAAGCTTTGGCACGTCCCGCATCCCCAATTTAGGATTTACTTCGGAAGTTTTCGTTCAAGTATCACACGTACTTTGGCAGTCCTGGGGCGGACCAGAAAAAAGCCAAACCTTGACAAGCCGTTCGATCGCACAAAAAAGGGCCATTGTTAGACAGCGTTGTTTGGCACTGACAGGTGCCATGGAGCAAACCCTAACTGGGCCAAAGCTAGGCCCTTAGGATTGCCACACTTTTGCCCAACCTTAGCGTTTCTTTGGTGGGGTGGCCAGTGACTGCAGCACATAAAGGGTGGATTCCAGTTATCGAAATTTGTTGCACCAACATTGAGGATGAATTCGATGAATGAACTGTGAAGACCAGTTATTGGTATTTGCCACTTGAACATGGCCGATGAATGCAATAAATAGAGGGTTGATGCCAGTTATCAGAACTCCTTGCACCAACATGGCAGAGTTATTGGAAGAATAGATACTAAATACCTGTTGTTTATATTTGTCAATCGACATGAGCGGCAAATGCACTAAATAGAGCATGAATTCCAGTTTGCGGGATTCATTGCACCTAAATGGCCGATTCTTCCAATTCATAAATTGAAAAACCGGTTAACTTGCTATGCCACTGGAACATGGCCACTGAATGCAGTGAATCGATGGTGGATGCTAGTTATTGGAATTCGTTGCACAAATATCGCCGGTGGATGCCATGAATATACTGTGAAGGTAGGTATGAGAATCAGCTATAGGATAAACACGAACAGACAAAAGATAGAAACGTACAAACACAACCTTTCTAACCTATTAGAGTTCGTCTTTATATTCTATCTGAAACCTAAACCTAATACGCACCAACTAGTTAAACTTGACACTGTAAAACCGTGCAGCTTGGTTATTGCTATTTTAACTGGAACATGACCGGTGAATACAGTGAAAAGAGCGCGGATAACAGTTGTCGGAATTCATTGCAGCAACATGGTTGATGGGTGCGATAATTAGACTTTGAAGACCGCTGATTGGTATCTGCCACTAAGGCATGTTCACTAAATACAGTGAATCGAAGGAGGATGCCAGTTATTGAAAATCCCTGCGCAATCATCGCCGGTGGATGTAAAGAATAGTCTGTGAAGACCGGTTATTCGTATTTGCCACTACAACATGGGCAGTAAATCCAGTAAACATAGGGTGGACACCAGTGATCGGAATCCGTTTCAGAAACATTGCCTCAAGTATGTGATGAATACTTTGAAAAGACCGGTTATTGATATTTCCCAAAAGAATGTGTCCTTTGAATACAATGAATTAAGGGCGGATGCCACTTATAAAAATTGCATGCAGCAACATGGCCAGTAGACGCGATAAGTAGACTGTGATACCGGTTCTTGGTAGTTTCTCAGGAACATGGCCGCTGAACGCAGTGAATCACGGGTGGAGGTCACTTATCGAAATTCGCTGCAGCAACATGGCCGATAGATCCGATGGGTAGAGTGTGTAGACCGGTTATTCATATTGCCGCGTGCATGATCGAGAAGATACACTTCTGCGTTCATCTAGGAGATTCGCATTCACTCTTTCCCCGAGTGTAAGCGATGAGGAGGCCAGGATGACCTTGTCTAGTCAGTCTCAACTTAGCTCTTTCCCGAACATTCTAGGAAGAATATTACGCTTCGCTCTCCGTCGCCGAAGCAGTTCGAGAAGAGGTGCAACGGGCGGTTCAGCCAGAGGTGCCCGTCAGCATCGCGGCGCCCGAGGATCCAACCTTGAGCTACGCCGCCATGGCCCGCCGACCACCGCTCCTTCTCGTCCGTATGTGGCACCTTCACGTCATGAGCATCCCACACCGCAGAACTCTCGATGACGCAAAAAACGGGTCCAGTACATCTGCTCGGAACGACCAGCGCCCAGAAAGACCGACGTGTAGAGGAAGGCCGACTAACGCTCGTTATGCTATCACTGCGGGGAAACGGACCACATTTATCGGCGATGCCCCTACCGCAGCTATGCCTCCGATGGTTTTCGCCCGCTGACACTCGACCACGACTTGGGGAGCGACAGCGGGACATCGAAGACTTTCTTCGCCGCTCGACATCTCCTGAGTTGTCTCTCCGCCAAGGATGTCGCTCGCCTTCACTGTGACGCCTTGCATCGCCTCTTCGTAGGTCCCTCCCCGAAAGCCTGCCTCCCCTGCCTCGCCGGGAAAACTAAGCTCGGCAACCGCTGGAGGTGGAGTTGCCGTAGACCGACGATTTAAACAGCCTTCATGAACGCCGAAGACCTCCCACTCGAGTGACGCCATGTATCGGAGCGACTATTCCGCAACGGTGTCCAACAACCTCAACGTTTTTTTTCAACGGCCACGACGCATAGGCATTCGTGGACACTGGTGCGGACAACTCAGTATTAAGCGGGTCACTCTCTTGCCACCTTCAGAAAGTCACGATGACCTGGGACCGACCTCAATTACGAAACGCCAGAGAACAATTAATCACGCCTGTTGGGAGGTGCGCTGCTCGCGTCAAAATTCACGGGGAGACCTGTCTAGTCAAGTTTGTCGTCCTTCTGGACTGTGCGAGAGAAGTCATCCTTCGCATTGACCATCTGTGCGAATACGGTGCCGTGATCGACTTTGGAGACAAAAGGTTGACGCTTCAAAAGTTCGTCCTAACTCCCGAGCAATCCCATACCACGCCAGCAGCCGCCCGAGTCATTGCAAACCACTGACCCTGCAGCCGCGGTCAAGTATTCTTGTGTCCGTCGTGACCGGTGCACTCGCCTGCCGGAATGTGTATCTTGAAGGCGACGTCTGACTGCTTCTCGAAAGAGAAAGAGGCGTCGCAAGGGGCGTAACAGAGCTGCACGACGGACGTACTGTGCTCTTAATGAAGAATTTTAGACAGAAGGCGCAGCACGTTAGGAATGGTGCCGCCGTAAGGCACGTCGAGCAACTTGGGATCGCCGCCGAGAGCACCGCGATATCTGATGAACCCTGCCATCTCAGCCGTACAGTACACCGCCGCCGCAGCTCGAAGCTAACCCCGAGCTCAGTGCCCACTAAACGACGACACATCAGAGACCTCCTCACCTAATTCAGCGACTGCTTTGTGACGACGTCGAAAGTGCGCCAGACAACACTTGCGAAACATCGCATCATCACCAACGAGGGTGCGCTTTATGTGCATCTGCTGCCGTACCGGGTCTCACCAAAGGAGATAGAGGCCATTCATGAACAAGTCCAAAAATGCTGAACGACGACATCATATAGTCGTTCCTCTTCGAGGCATCGTCCTCAGGCACGGTGCTCCAGAAGTACGGATAACAGACCGAGAATCGTCGTTTGTGGCACCGCTAACTCAGGAGATCCTCCGAATTAACCACACCTGCCATCATCGAACGACGGCGTACCATCCGCAGACGAACGAGCTAACAAAACGGCTAAGCAAGACCATCGCCGACATGATCACCATGTACGTCGACTTCGAGCACAAGACGAGGGATGAGGTCTTACCCAACGTCACGTTTTCCTGCAACACGGCAGTTTAAGTGACCACTTTAGTTACACCTTTCCAGTTTGTACATGGTCGGAAAGTAACAACCATGCTGGACGCGATGCTGCCCCACGTGCCACATGAAGATTGGAGTGATGACGCCCAGGTGGTTGCTCAACGGGCCGAAGAAGTCCGCCAGCTCGTCCGACTTCGGATTCAAGACCAGCAGCGTGTCGACGCTGGCCTCTACAACCTTTGTCGTCGGGAAGTTCACTACCAGCCCGGAGACAGGGTGTGGGTGTGCTCACCCAATCCGCGCTGCGACCTCAGAGAAAAACTGTTGAAATGGTACTTTGGACCGAATAAGGGACTTCGTCGCTTCGGGTAGCTCAACCACGAAGTGGTGCCCGACGGAATGCAGGCATCACCACGACGCCGACCACGACCCGAGGTGGTTCACGTCGTTAGAGTCCAGCCATTCTACTCTCGGTAGAACTGAGAACTTTTAGTTTTTCTGAGGATTTATTAGCTTCCCATTTTTTGTTTTGTTCTGTTGTGCATTGGGGCGATCCGCTTTTAAGGGAGATGTAATGCGGCGTGCATGATCGAGAAGATACGCTTCTCCGTTCATTTAAAATATTCGCATTCACTCTTTCCCCGAGCGTGAACGATAAGGAGGCCAGAATGACCTTGTGTAGTCAGTCTCACCCTAGCTCTTTCCCGGACATTCTAGGTAGAATATTTTAGATGAAGAGCATAGTAGAAGAAGAGCCGTGCGCCGTATTGTCGAGTCATTCAGTGATAATCTCTCTCGATAGCCAGGAGTGACGTCAACGTACCGTCGCCTGCCGCTGCCGATGCTCACTGCTGCTTTCCCGACGTGTGTTCTCCTTTTCGTTAATGGCAGAAGTTCGCACCATTAAATCTTTAATTATTTCCCATTTAGGCTGCCTCAATGCATGTCATCAGTGACAATATTTGCCTTAAAGTAAAGGTGGTAAATACACTCAATAGAGGGTGGATTCCAGATATCGGAATTTTATTGCAGCAACGTGGCCGATGGGTACGATAAACAGAATTTAAATATTGGTTATGGGAATTTGCAACTGGAACATGGTCGGTGAATGCAGTAAATAGAGGGTGTATTCCAATTACCGAAATTCGTTGCAGCAAGCAGGCCAATAGGTTGGATGAATAGTCTGTGAAGGCCGGATATTGGCATTCGCCAAACAACATGGTGTTGTGATAAGCCTTTGCCGACGCCACGTTCCTTCTTCTGGCCCCCCTGTCAGCCCCGCGGCGGAGCAGTGTGACCCCGCTGACAGCCGGCGACCGCCGTTCGAGCCGCTAATGACTGGCAACATCACCCGTCGCCATGTTGATGATGCAACACCCGGGCAGGAAGCTAAGCCGCCCCCTTACCACCGACAGAGTACTCGAGTTAAACCTCTTCCAGAGAAGAACGTTTGATGGATCACCCGGCTTCTCTTCTTCAGTCCAGACTCGACGACGACGATGGTGGCCAACAAGTGACAAGGCGGCATGTTAAGGGATGTCTGCTGGTGCAAGATGGGCGTGTTTGCAAGGGAAAGAAGCCTGAGTAGGGCTAGGAATCGGGGAACGAACGCTTCGCTACCATCTGCTGCAAAAATTTCAGCAGGGACTGCCCACTGGGAAGGTGTGGCCAAGTGATTCTTCAAAAGCTGCAGCAAAAGGCTGCAAGAATGTGCTCTCGGACGATGTAAATACTACTGTACAGTTGCAACGGAAAAAGAGTAGCACAAGTGACCGATGACTGGAGCGACAAAATCGCGAGGCGCGGCGCTATTGTTCTCGAGCGCGCCGATAGCGAGAGTGCCAGTCACGTTGAATGCCCCAACGTGGGGGTGGCCGGCAGAAAATTGAGGGATAAGATAGCTTTTAAAATGCGGGCTTTAGGATAGGCTGCTTTCTGCCGGCCACCCCCGCGTTGAGATATGGAACGTGACTGGCACTCTCGCTATAGGTGCGCACGGGAACAATAGCGCCGCGTCTCGCGATTTCGCCGTTCCGGTCGTTGGTCAATTGTGCTACTCTTTTTCCGTTGCAGCTGTATATATGTAGGAAACAGAGATTATCGTGAGACACCCTCCATTTTCCTGTTGTTCCTCCCTGGAGCCTTCCTTCAGCTCCTGTCCTGGCCTGGCCCTGCCTGATCATGCTTGGAAAAATCTTCGGTTCCAGCAACAGGCTGAAAGCGGTGGGATGACATGCCTGATCATGCTTCTTTTAACGAGTGAGTGTTTTACAGTTCTCCCTCGATTTGCCAAGCCTATTGCTCACTGGTAAGTACATGAGTGGAGGGTCGCTCTTTCCGACTCAGGAAAAGCGAAGTTCAAGCTGACTGAGTTAGGCAGGGGATGGAGTTCGTGACACTGAAGATCATGGATGCCGAGAGGTTACGCGTTTCTGACTTGGTGGCGATATGCGAGGAGCTTGGCATAACCGTGGGGTAGGCGAAAAGAAGAAAGCCGATTATGAATCTCCTTCGCGAGGAGGAAGTGTCCTACGTAAAGCTTGAAGAGGCTTGGGAGCTGATTCGGGAGCAAGACGCAAGAGCAAAGTCTGAAAAGCGGTATCAAGCCGAGCTACATTGGGCTGAAAAGCAAGAGCGGGTGTCGGAAAAACGAGCCGAGCTGCAGAAGTCGGAAAAGCAAGCGCGGGATGAAAGAGGGAAGGTTGAAAAGCAAGAGAGGAACGAAAAAACGAAGCGTGAAAAGGGCGAGCGCGTCGAACTGGAGAAAGCGAAAAAACAAAGCATGAAGATCGCGAGCGGGAATAGCACGAGCTAGACGAGGTAGCGAAGACCGAAAGGCGAAACCTGCGGGCTCGTGTTTTGGAGCAGAAATGGCTTGAGGTTGAAACGTTGAAGCTATAAGTTCTGTCACATAGGCGAACCTCATTTGTAAAGGTAACACACTCGAAGTACCTAGCAGCGACATTTCCTCATTGGTCTACGTACGAGGGTGATAAGAAGCGTGACAAGAAGACCTTGTGTCCTGGGAGGAAATAGTACTCGCGCCGAGTAGAAGTAGGACGCTTCAGGTAGCGGCAGAGATGGTGAATCAAAAAGAAAAAGTTGATAATGAGGAGTTTGATTTCACTGACGACCAGCGTATTTCACCGACGGGACGACCGACGCCGTTCCGCAAAACTCTGACTACAAGCCTGAATTGCTGTAAATCGGACGGGATCGCGATTCCGCTAAATAGAGAGATGAGGCCTCTCAACTACTTGGCGTCTGCTTCCTGTGAGGCGAAGGCGAGAGCAGTGAGGTGACGACCCCGCAGAAGCCTATCCGGCTCAAAGAAAGCAGCGCGGAGGCGTGGAGATCAGCGCACTGATTTCTCTATCCGCGGATAGGGAGTCAGAGAAGGAACAGACACCTGGTCGGGGCTCAGACTCCGGGAACGATGGCTGCGAACATTAATGCAGAGACCCTCATCTGGAGATGTGGGCCTTAAGTGGCCCTTCAAAAAGAAGAGGAAGAGGCTGCGTGTCTGTGCTCTTGGACAATATAAATTTTTCTTAACACGCTGTATGTAGTAAACAGAGTTTATCGTAAAACACCCTCCCGTCACCTGGGCCGGCTTGCTAGAACAGCGTCTCAGCTGAGACTGGGTGAAAGAAAGCACTGCAAAGGCTGGGGCGCGCGAGCCTCTTGAGACACAGCTTGAGTCCCGCTCAGCTCGTGCGCTGGCCTTGGCAGTGCTTTCTTTCACACAGACTCAGCTGAGACGCTGCTTCTAGCAAGCAGGCCCTGGTGTTCCTTCCTGGAGTCGTCCTTCGGTCCTGTCCTGGCCTGACCCGGCCTGATCCTGCCTAGGGAACTCCTCGGTCCCAAAAATGGCCAGTGAATGCAGTGAATTGATGGTTGATGTCAGTCATCGAAATTGTTTGCATCGACATGGCTGATGGATACGATCTGTAAAGATCGCTAATCGGTATTTATCACTAAAACTAAAGGTAAATGCCAGTTTTCGAAATTCGTTGCCGCAACGTGGCCGATAGATGCAGTGGATAAAGTGTGAAGACCGATTATTGGTATTAGCCCCTTCAACAGCGCCACTAAAGCAGTGAATCGAAGGCGATGTTAGTTATTTGAATTCGTTGCAGCAACTTTGAGGGTGAATGCGATGAATTGTCTGTGGAGACCTGTTATTGGAGTTTGCCACTGGAACATGGCCAATGACGACAGTAAATAGAGGGATGATGACTGTTACCGGAATTCATTGCAGCAATGACTGATGGATGTGATAAATTATTTGTAAAAAACGGTTGTTGTTATCTTCCCTGGAGCATGGCAGGAGACTGCAGTGATTATTATGTGGATTCCAGTTATTGAAATTTGTTTCAGCAACATGGCCGATGGATGTGATGAATAGACTGTGGAGACCGATTACTGGTGTTTGCCCTGGAACATGGGCGGTGAATGGTTTGAATAGAGTGAGCATTCCTTGTTGTCGGAATTCTTTGGAGCTGTGTGGCCGACAGACGCGATGAATAGTATGTAAAGACCGGTTAATGATATTTGCCCTTACACATGGCCAGTGAAGATGGTAACTAGAGGGTGGATGTCATGTATTGAAATTCGCTGCAGCAATATGTCTGATGGATGCAATGAAGAAACTGTGAGGATACGTTGTTTGTATTTTTCCTTAAACATGGCCGGTAAAGGCTGTGAATAGTTGGAGGATTCCTGTGATCGGAAATATTTTGGGAAACTTCGTCGTTAGAGGCGATGAATAGATTCTAAAGACAGGTTATATAATTTGCCCTTGAATATGGCCAGTGAAGACTGTGAATAAGGGAGGGGTTGTGAATTTTCGGAATTTGTCGCAGCAACATGGCCGATGGATGCGATGAATAAACAGTGAATACAGATTTTGGGTGTTTGCCTCTGAACATGGCCGGTGAATGCTGGGAATAGGTAGATGACTCCTGTTATCAGAATTCGTTGGAGTAACATGGTCGATAGATGCGATGAATGGAATGTGAAGGCCGGTTATTGGAAGTTGCCACTGGAACATGGCAATTGAATGCAGTGAATAAAGGGTGGATGCCAGTTATCAGAATTCGTTGCAGAAACATCCTTCCTGATGGAAGCGATGTATAAACTATAAAGACCGGTTATTGATATTTGACATTGGAACATGGCTAGTGAAGACAGTAAATAAAGAGTTAATGACCCTTCTTCAAGGTCTTTTTTTTGTCATTCTTGTCCAGCTCGCTTGCACCTTTGTATTTAATTGCATTCTAATCATAACCTTAAATTGCAAACTTCACCCTTGTTGTTGTTAGACTGGTGGCAGCTGATAAAACTCGTTTGCTCTACTGACGTCTAACCCCTGGTTAGCTCAGTTGGTAGGGCGCTTCACTTGTAATGAAGAGGTCCCGGGTTCGATACCCGGACCAGACGGATTTTTTCGGTCGCGCACCAGTCACCTAGCTGTGTTTGGAGATTTGTGTTTGTCCTTTGTCCCTCTTGTTCCCCTTCTCCAGGGTTTATTTCCGTCATTCTTGTCCAGCTCGCTTGCAGCATTGCATTTAGTTGCATTGAATGACAGTCATCGGAATTCATTGCAGCAACATAGCCCATGCATGCAATGAATGGACTGTGACAACCAGGTATTTTATTCGCCACTGAAACATCTCCACTGAATGCAGTGAATAGAGTGTGGAGGCCAGTTGACGCGAATAGATAGACGCTGACAGACGCTAGTAAAGAAGCCTAGCTCATGATAAAACGCTGCAGCGTTGCCTTGATGGTGACCATCAAGGCCGCCATCAAGAGAACGCTGCAGCGTTTTGCAAACGCAGAAGTCAGAATCACAATGCCGCGTCTCGTGGACGCACTCGCGCTTTCTCGTCGGAAAAAAGGCCTAGAGATGAAGCATGGAGCGCCGTCTAACTCGTGTCAGCGTTGCTGCCAGGCCGTGTTGAAGCGTCTCCCAACGAGCCTGACGCTAGCAGCCGGTGAGGATAAGAACAGCACGTCTGCCTTTGCGCCTATCTTTCGAAGAGGTTCAGCGTGATTGCCGCTTGGGAAAGATCAAGGATCCACCACTAATGATGTCATGCAGATGCGTTGTCTTCTTGTTGGACTTGCTTTGTGTTACACAAAATGAAAGACGCTTACAATTTTCTGTAACGCCGAATTAGAGCGCAGCTCTTGCCGACGAGGGGAGGGGACAGAGGGAAGGGTATGCGGCTCCTCCTTCCCCGCTAAAATTAGCGGGAATATTGGCAGTGTTAGATACGTGTGACGTCACATGCCGACATGAATGACGTCAAAAGTCGCGTGACGTCACAAGTCACTTGTTTTTATAATGACCTTACACGTGACGTCCCGTGTAGCGTCACGAAGGCAACGTCATGACGTTACCCACGTGACCTCACGAGGGTAACCCTTGTGAGGGCTACCCTCACGAGGGCTTTGGCATCGGTGTCCATGTAACTGCGCGTTGCATATGTCACGCGACGTCACGTGTGGTGTCACAAGGGTTACCTTCGTGAGCAGGGACTCAAACCGAAAAATTTAACGTTTCGGTTACGGTTACGGTTCCTGCTTCCTGTTGATAACGGTTTCGTTTCGTTTGTTTACGGTTTTAATCTTTACGGTTTCGGTTACCGGTTACACGTTCCCTAAAAACCGGTTTATTTCGGTTTTTACAATAATTTGATTAATTGAAATGCTAGACAGCCATTTTATATTAAACGGTTTAAAGTAGTCCCAGATATTCAACAACGTGAAATTCAAGGAACTTAGAACTAGTCTTATTACTTCTAATTGGTCAAAAGTTGCACACGTTTCTAGCTTCAACGCTTTTTCACTACATCTGCCCACATTATATAGTTTGATACCCAAGCATACACGTTACGTCCGCTACCTATTGATCATCGCATTCTATATAGTAAAAATGAAAATAAACATCCCTGCTTTGTTGTTCTGTATGTATATATATATATATATATATATATATATATATATATATATATATATATATATATATATTGAGACGAAGACCAAGGAGTCGACGACCGTTTTTATGTCCGCACTTTTTAAGCACATTCAGCGCGCCTCTGCTCGCGCCTTCGGGTTCAAGCGCACGCGGAGCCTCGTCCTCCTCGGTCACCATGCTGAAAGACGATGAAGGGGACATCGTGAGTATGCACGTCACTGCCGCCCCCCCCCCGGAGGGGGGGGGGGTGATTGTGACGTGCCCCTCCCTAACCCCTCCCCCCCCCCCCCCGGAGGGGGGGGGGGGGGAGAGGGGGTTGTGAGTGGGCGGTGTCCGTGTGAAGTAGGACGCAGCAGGGGTTTTTATAGACAGGAAGGCGGTATTGGGGTTTGCAGTTGTTGCACGGTGATTAGCATCTCGGAGATTAGTGCTGGAGAGGAGTTGGCTGGGGCTGAACGTATTTCTTTAGCCGATTTACATGAATAATGTCATGTCGTCGCTTCCGGAAGCGGGCATCGGATGGCGCTGGAGAGTGGTCTCGACATGGCATGTGACTGGTGTCGTTTGTTTGATGACACGATATGGTCCGACTTATGTCTTGCCGTAGGAACTTGTCTGCTAACCCTTGTCGCTTCCTATCGAAAATTCTTATATGTATGAGAAGTTTCTCGTGTCCATAATAAAACACATATGAATCATACAAGATATATAAGGACAAACGAACTGTATAATATTCATGCCAGAACTATATAGGGTATATGAGAGCACACAAGCACCATATAAGAAACTTCTGAGAAGTTTCTTATAATTTTCTTATATGGTTCTTATATCTCTTATATAAGTTCTTATCGTAGTTCTCATATGTGTTCCTGTATGTTCTTATATATCTTGTATGATTCATATGTGTTTATTGACATGAAAATTTCTTATACAAATGACTTTTTTTCACTAGGGTTGATGGGTGTCCACACCATGACGAGATCTCCTGGCGCGTAAGTAACGGCTGTATGCCGTAAATCATAGCGAGTTTTCGCGGCATGCTGCTGCTGAGCAGTTCGAAGCCGGAGCCAGTTGGCGGCGCTCCTCGGCACGGCATGTTCAGCTGCATGAGAAGGGCGTCTGCTGATCTGTTTGACATTGCGCGGTGTCGGAAATGCCGTAACAGCGAGTACCTTGTCTGGATCAGGTCTGATGCCCTCTTTACTAACCAAGTGACCAAGAATCTTAATTTGACGAGCAGCAAAATGGCATTTCTTTGTGTTAAGCTGCAATCCTGCCGTTTTCAGGCACGTAAGAACCTCGATGAGGCGGTCTAAGTGTTCCTCAAAAGTGCGAGAGAAGACAATAATGTCATCCAAATAACAAAGACAAGTTCGCCATTTCAGTCCCCGTAGCACGTTATCGATCATGCGCTCGAACGTAGCAGGTGCATTGCACAGGCCAAACGGCATGACATTAAATTCAAATAGACCATCAGGTGTAACGAAAGCCGTTTTCTTTTTATCTTCTTCGTTGAGAGGAATTTGCCAATAGCCAGATCGTAGATCAAGAGACGAGAAAAATTCTGCACCCTGCAACGTGTCAAGTGCATCATCAATTCGGGGAAGAGGGTACACGTCTTTCTTTGTGATAGCGTTAAGACGCCGATAATCAACGCAAAAGCGTATGCTACCGTCCTTCTTCTTTACTAGAATCACGGGAGAGGAAAAAGGACTGGATGACGGTCTAATGATGCCTTTGTCCAACATGGCTGTTACCTCTCCATCAATAGTGCGTCGTTCGGATAGAGATACACGATAAGGACGCTGACGTATGATTTGTCCTTCGGCTGTTTGGATGGCGTGTGAGACACACGGGGTTCTGCCTAAGGTTGACGTCTGGACGTCAAAGGAGGATCTGAATGTGGAAAGGACTTCAGAAAGACGTGACTTTTGGTGTGAAGTTAAATGCTTGTCAATAGTCTCTAATAAATTCTCACATAATGTGGAGGGTTCCGCTGGAAGCAACGTTGTTGCGGACTGAATGGAAGCTATATCAATTGAGTTATGGGGCTCTGCTTGTGCAATTGCCATCCCGGTAGGAAGTAGTATGGGTTGAAAGGTGACGTTAGAAGCTGCAATGAGTATCCTTCCTTTCTGAGACATGGAGACGCAGTGCGGAAGTATTAAACCACGAGGCAACAAGACGCGTGAGAGGGGCGTTACGAATACACTCCCCGATAGTGGAGTCTGAGAAACTACTGTGACTACGGACGATGAGAGTCCAGGTACAACCACATCTTCTGAAATACGCAATTTTGTATCAGGGATTGTTAGAGATGCCAAACTATGTGTCGCGTTTCCCAGTGAGAGTTGTGGAGGGTCGCAGTGGACTATAGCATCAGCGGACCGCAGAAAATCCCAACCAAGTATTAAATCGTAGCTACATGACGGCAATACTGTCAACGGAATGTGATAACGAGAACCCTGAATATAAACACGAGCTGTGCAAAGTCCACTGGGGCGAATGAGTTCAGATGCAGCACCACGTAGTGTATGGACGATTGGAGGTGTTCTAACCTTGCGAAGCTGAGTACATATAGTTTCCCGTATGACAGAGATTGCTGCCCCCGTATCGACCAACGCGTGTAAGTGGAGGCCTTCAACGATAACTTCTACAACATTCGGTGGTCCAATCGGAGGGTGTCCGGTGGTATTACGTACCGCAGTTGCCCCTCCGAAAACTGCGCCGGCTAGTTTCCCGGATGGGAACGGTCGGCTGACCTTGGAATCATAGGAGAGAGTGAGCGGCGGTGTGGAGAAGGGGACCGACGTCGAGGTGAGTCGGTGGGGGTGCTCGATATGTGTCCGATGAAGGCGAGTGACGACGACGCCTGTCTCGGAAACCGTCATCATAATCCCTAGAGTTGTCCCTTCTAGAAGAATGCTGGTAGCTCTCGTAGTGGTAGCGAGCCTCGTTATCTTGACGTCGGCGCCGACAAAGGCGAGCGACATGGCCCATGATGCCGCAGTAATAGCAGACTGGTCGCTGGCGGTAAGGTTGTTGGTAACTTTGGTCCTGGCGCCATGGGGTCAAAGGTGGTGCTTGGGCGCTTGTGAGAGATGCAACTGCGGGGTTGACGACGAAAGACCTCTGTGGTTCTTCAGAGCTTGGTGCAGCTGGACGTGAAGGGTAGGGAAGCATGTTTGCTGGCTGCTGGGTGCTAGGTGTCGCCAATATTTCGGAGTAACTAGGTCTTGGGTCAATTCGTGCGCTTGGACCAGGCAAACTAGGGATGCCGTTCTGGTGAAGTTCATCCCGGATCATCTGTTGGATATCAGTAAGCGGCTTTTGCAACGTTGATGGTAGAGAAAAATAGGTCTCGAGTTCTTTTCTAACGATATCCTTTATCAGCAGACGTAGCGACTCCTGTGACAGTGGGAAGGAGGTTGATGTTGAGATCGGTTGTCCTCCCACTAGCCCTGTATGGTAAGGGAAAAGAAGACGCTGCTGTTTGGCCTCCTGTAGTCGAGCGCAGGCGTCGACAATTGCGGTGACGGTGGTTGGAGGCTGGAGGATGAACAAGGTAAAAGCCTCTTCGGCAATTCCCTTGAGGAGGTGGCGGATTCTTTCAGCCTCTGGCATATTCGGGTTGAAACGGCGGCATAAAGTTAACACATCCTCGATGTAGGCCGTAAAGCTTTCGTTTGGCTGCTGAAAACGCGCGTTGAGGCGTCGTTCCGCGGTGGCTCGTCGGTTTTCAGGGTGGCCAAATACTTCTTTTACTCGGCTGGTAAATCGTTCCCAGGTCGAAAACTCAGCTTCGTGATTTAAAAACCACGTTCTCGCGACATCAGTAAAATAAAAAATAATATTGCTAAGCTTTGTTCCGTCGTCCCAGCGGTTGTGTTGTCCTATGCGGTTGTATAAATCGAGCCACTCGTCTACTTCGTCTTCGCCGAGGCCGGTGAAGAATTTAGGATCTCTCTGGCGGGACGAAATATAGCAGCCGGCAGGACTGACCTGACTTGGAGCACCTGTGGCAATCGGCGGTTGGTTATTGCTTTGCCCTGGCGCTTCAGTGGCGATGGACTGGTGACTCTGGCTGGTGCCGCTGGATGTTGTCTCTGATGTCATGGTGGTTGGCAGTCTGCGGTTCCTCAACTCCAGGATTGAGGACCAGCGCTCGCAAGATGGGACGGGAATGGGCTAAAACCGCACCTCCACCAATATGAGACGAAGACCAGGAGTCGACGACCGTTTTTATGTCCGCACTTTTTAAGCATTCAGCGCGCCTCTGCTCGCGCCTCCAGTTCAAGCGCACGCGGGCCTCGTCCTCCTCGGTCACCATGCTGAAAGACGATGAAGGGGACATCGTGAAGTATACACGTCACATATATATATATATATTGTCTCGTAGGCGAAGGAGACGTTGGCACTGGTAGGACCCAAGAAGGGTTTAATGAGCGGAATGCACGGCAGGATCAAAGAAAAAGGCAAAGGGCCCGTCCGGTCAATCTGCTTGCAGTTCTTCGAAATTGCGCGGGGCATGAGAGAGCGCCAGGCGCGAAACCCGTGCAGAACCGAAAAAAAAAACGAGGTCCCTGTCAACAAGTTCTGGATGCAAACGGCGTCACCATGATGGCGAGTTTTTATGGGACATGACCTCGTAGGTTAATTGTCCTAGACGGCGGACGACCTTGTACGGGCCGAAGTAGCGACGGAGGAGTTTCTCGCTACGACATCGTTGGCGAATGGTGTCCATACCCAAACTTGGTCACCAGGTTGGTATTGTACATCATTTCGTCGAAGGTTGTAGCGTCGGGCGTCGTGTTTTTGCTGGTCTTGGATTCGGATATTCGCTAACTGGCGGGTCTCTTTTGCGCGTTGGAGGAACGCATCCACGTTGTCAGGATGGACGTCGTTTTCAACGTATGGTAACATGGCATCTAGTGTACGCTTTGCCGCTCTTCTGTATACGAGACTAAATGGCGTCATTCCTGTCGTCTCTCCTGTAGCCCTGTTGTACGTGAAAGTTACATAAGCTAAAATTTCGTCCCACGTTGGATGTTCGACGTCCGCATATACTGGTAGCATGTCTGCGAGAGTCCTGTTGAGGCGCTCAGTCAAGCCATTTGTTTGGGGGTGGTAGGCAGTTGTCCGGTGGTGATCGGTTTGGCTGAAGTGCAGAAGGGCTTGCATGAGCTTGGCCGTGAAGGCTGTTCCTCGATCTGTGATGACGACCTTGGGAGCACCATGTCGCAGGAGGATCGCATGCACGAAGAATCGTGCTACCTCCATAGAGGTGCCGCTGGGAAGGGCCTGTGTTTCGGCGAAGCGCTTAGGTATACTCGGTAACCACGATAATCCATTTGTTACAGGAAGCAGAAGTAGAAAAAGGACCCAGCAAATCCATTCCGACTTGTTAGGAAGGTGGCATGGGCGGCTTTATGTTCTTCAACCATCATCATCATCATCATCATTTATTTTTCTTGAGGGCCCGTGGGGCATTATACAAGGGGGTGGCACATAGAACAAAAACAAATAGAACAGTATACACAATTATAACACTGTAAGCTAGCTAGGTTGGTTAGATAAAGAGAGGGTAATGGCTTCAACAAATTTAGTGGTATCATTAATAGAAACGATATTATGAGGTAGTGAATTCCAATCCTCGATGGCCAATGGTAGTGTAGAAGTCTGGTGAGAAACAGTTGATGATCGAATTGGACGTAATTTACATAGGTGATCTAGACGCGGGAAAAAATGATGCGGAGGTGATAACTGTGATTCTTTGAGGTGGCTATTGTGATTAAAAATTCGATGGAGGAGAGAAAGGCGTGATACTCGGCGGCAAAGGGAAAGTGAATGAAGGTTAGCTGATTGGCGTAATCCTGATATGCTGGTATATGGTGAGTAGTCGTTATAAATAAAACGAAGGGCTCTGTTTTGTACAGATTCTAGATTATTTGCAAGGTAGGACTGCCATGGGGACCATATAGATGAGGCGTATTCTAACTTCGATCTTATAAGGGTAGTATACGCTAGTCGTTTTACGGAGGGTGTAGCAAGTTTGAGGTTACGGCGCAAATATCCGAGAGAACGGTTAGTATCAGAAATAACAGAAGTTATGTGAGTAGTCCATGATAGGTCAGAGGTGAGATGAACACCCAGGTATTTATAAGATGAGCATGCTATTACTTGAGTGTTAGTGAGGTAATACGAAAATGGTGTGGCACGAGAACTGCGGGAAAATGATAGAGATCTACATTTATTGAAGTTTAACATCATCTGCCATTTTTTACACCAATGGATTACAGATTCAAAGTCTTCTTGGAGAGCATGATGATCATTGTATGAAAGAATGGGTCGGTAAATGACACAATCGTCGGCGAACAGGCGCACAGAAGAAGCTATATTAAGGTGGAGATCATTAATATAGATTAGGAACAGAAGGGGGCCAAGTACGGTTCCCTGGGGAACACTTGAAGTTACGGTAGAAATGGGAGATTTTACGTTGTTAACGGAGGAATATTGCTTACGGTTAAATAGGAATTCAGAAATCCACTTAACGACAGAGGGATGAATATTAATATCGTTAAGCTTTGTTAAAAGACGTTGGTGGGGTACTTTGTCGAATGCTTTGGAAAAGTCAATGAAAATGGCGTCAGTCTGAATATTCGAATCGAAGCTTGAATAAATATCAGTAAGGAAGGCGGTTAGCTGGGTTTCGCAAGAGTAAGATTTACGAAATCCGTGTTGATGTTTAAAAAGAAGGTTATGAGAGTCAAGAAAGTTTATTGTATTTGAGTAAAGTATATGCTCCATGAGCTTAGATGAAACACTGGTGAGAGAGATGGGACGGTAATTACTTATTAGTTGGCGATCACCAGTTTTGTGAACAGGTATTACGTTAGCTATTTTCCAGTCACGTGGAACTATGGAAAGCGTAAGCGATTGTGAGAATATGTCACAGAGGAAAACAGAGGAAATGTGTTTAGTGTTTATTAATGCCTTCGAATTAATTTGGTCGTCTCCAGAGCTCGAGGAGACCTTTAGGTTTTCTATTGCTTTCAATACGCCTGCATGGTCAATAATGATAGGATTCATCTGAGGGTGAGAAAATTGGCATGAGTCAGGAACGTTGAGCAAGTCTTCGTTAGTAAAGATTGATGTGAAAAAATTGTTAAGGTAAAGAGCGCTATCTTCGTCTGAAAGTGGGATGCCGTTGTCGTTTATGAACTGCAAAGGAAGAGACAGAGCTGGGTTGACCACTTTCCAGAACTTTTGGGTTTATTTGTTAAAATGTTGGGGAGGTCGTGAGTATAAAACTTGGTTTTAGCATCAGTAATGGCGGTTTTGTATGTCCTAGCACACGCATGATATGCATCCCACGAGGCTGAATTGTTGACAGATTTCGCTCGTTTATAAAGTCGCTTTTTCTTGTTAGCATGACTATGCACCGTTTTGTTATACCATGGATGACAGTTATCAGATATGATGCGGGTCAGTGGAATGAAGCGCTCAACTAGGTGGGTTAGCTTATTTTTATAGAGCGTCCAATTTTCCTCGACGGTTCTTTCCTCGAGATTAACAGAGAATGATTGGTAAAAGTCTTCGAGGCATGAGTTGATAGACACATAGTCTGCCCTCGCGTAGTCGCGAATGTATTTGCAATAATGAGATTTCCGAGGAACAGAAAGAGAGAGTGTTATGTCGATGACAAGATGATCGCTAATTCCTGTTAAGTAGGTAACGTTGCTAAAGAGTGAAGGTTCCTGACTCAAGCACAAGTCGAGTATATTGCTGCAGCAGTCGGTAATTCTAGTAGGCTGGGTGATAATATTTGTTAGGTTATAATCTAGGCAAAGATCGGTCCTGAAGGTCTTGTAGGTGGCGCTTTTCGGCGTTGGCATTCTCGGCAAGTGAGTACATAGTGAGCGACGTTGGTAGCGAGGCGTGGCCAGAAGTAGCTTTCATGGATCCTGCCGAGGGTCCGCGTAAATCCCAGATATCCCGATGTTCGCTCGTCATGCACCGCTTGAAGGATTTCGTCGCGGAGGGTTCTGGGGACCACGAGAAGGTACTGTGTCTTGTTAGGGGCGAAATTCTTTTTTACGAACATGTTGTTTGACAGACAAAATGCGGATACGCCGCGCTTGAATTCTCTTGGAACTCTGGTGGTTTTGCCTTCAAGGTAGTTGATAAGCTTGTTTAGGTCTGGATCAGGTCGTCATTGCTGAGCGAAGGTACTAGAACTGATCGCACATAGGAACGTGTCTTCGTCATCCGTGTTTTCTGGTGGTGAGTCAACAGGTGTACGCGAAAGGCAGTCGGCGTCGGAGTGTTTGCGTCACGACTTGTGTAGGACTATGAAGTCAAACTCCTGCAATCTCAAGCCCCAGCGTGTGAGGCGTCCGGAGGGGTTAATTAAACTGGCGAGCCAACACAAAAAGTGATGATCAGTGATTACCTTGAAAGGAAATATAGTAGGGGCGAAATTTGGAAATCGCCCATACAATAGCGAGGCATTCCCTTTCGGTCATGGAGTAGTTTTTCTTCGGCTTTGGACAAAGAACGGCTGGCGCAGGCGATAACTTGTTGAAGTCTGTTATGGTGTTGAACAAGAACGGCGCCGAGGCCTACAGAGCTGGCGCCGGTATGAACTGCTGTTTCGGCGTTTTCGTCGTAGTGGGCAATAACGGGGGCGACTGTAGGCGCTGCTGAAGCTCCCGGAATGCATCTGCTTGCTCTGGCTCTCAGGTAAACAGTAGATCATCGTGCGTCAAGCACATCAGGTGCTCAGCAAGTTGAGAAAAGCCCTTGACAAAACGTCTGTAATAAGCACAAATTTGTAGAAACCTGCGAACGGCTTTTTTGTCGGCTAGCTGCCGGAAGCGTGCAATAGCTGCAGTTTTCTGGGGATCGGAATGAACTCCACTTCCACTACCGATGTGTCCGAGAAATTATAGTTCTTCGTAAGCGAAGTGGCACTCCTCCGTCTTAAGTGTTAGTCCTGAAGACTTAAATGCTTCGAGTACCGTTTCCAGTCTCCGTAGGTGTTCATCGAAGTGCGCGGAGAACACGATAACATCATCGAGATATACGAGGCAGGTCTGCCATGTGAGCTCTGCCAACACAGGGTCCATAAGTCTTTGAAACGTTGCTGTTGCTGAGCAGAGGCCGAAGGATATGACTTTAAACTCATACAGTCCGTAGGGGGCTATGAAGGCTGTCTTCTCCCGATCCCTCTCGTCGACCTCGATCTGCCAATATCCCGTCTTGAGGTCCATCGAAGAGAAGTACTTGGAGTGGCATCATCAGTCTAGAGTGTCGTCGATTCGGGGCAAAGGATACACGTCTTTCTTAGTGAGTTTGTTTAGCTGGCGGTAATCAACGCAGAACCTGAGGGTGCCATCTTTTTTCTTCACAAGAGCGACAAGTGATGCCCAAGGGCTTTTCAAGTTTTGAATAATGTCGTCGGAGAGCATCTTTTTAACTTGATGTTGAATTGCCTCGCGATCTTTGAATGAAACTCGATAAGGAGATTGTCGGAGGGGGCGTGCGTCCTCGTTAGTTATGATTCGAGGTCTCGCAATTGGGGTTTGCCGGATTTTCGAAGAGGACGAGAAAGAGTCGCGGTAGCGTTGAAGTAGGTGCTGTAGTCGGTCCTGTTTTTCCCGAGACAACGGAGGGTTTACATCGAATGCGGGAGCAGCCTCTTCCGTCACGGGAATTGTCTAGGTTGTATCGGAGAGGGTCAGAGCGTTACTGACCTTGGCGGTGTCATCTAGAGAAGCGAGTGAGGTGCCCCGGCTGAGAAGTTGGTATTCCGAAGTGAAGTTTGTTAGCATGATTGTCGCCTGTCCTTGTTCAAGGCAAACGACTTCCCTCGCAACCGAGATTCCACGCTGAAGCATAGGAGATATGTTGCTTTCAACGACTCCTCCTAATCACTGGATACGGCAGCTGTTACAGAGACAATGACACTTGAGCGGGGTGGTAGCGTAACATGCTCGTCGAGTAGCTCAAGCGACGTCGGCTGGATGTTGGGCGGGATGGCGTGCTCTGTAGAAATTGTTACCGACTTTGATTTGAGACCGATGACAGCGCTGCGCTCAAGACGAAAATCCATAGCCAGGATAACGTCCCGCGAGTGCTGGTGCAAGACGAGGAACGACGCAGGATAAATGAAATGGCGGATTGTAACCCTCGCTGTACATCGTCCGGTGGGAGTCCCAAGATGACCTCCCGCTGTACGAATCAGAGGGCCGTCCCAGGGGGTCGTCACTTTCTTCAGAGCTTTTGCAAACTGTTCGCTGATAACGGAGTAGTCAGCGCCCGTGTCGACGAGAGCGGTTATGTCGCCTCCGTCGAGAGATACGTTTAGGTCGGCAGTGGTTGGCAGGGCGTCGTTGGGATGTCGTGACGTCGAATCGCGGCTGCGTCGGTGCTGGTTGGGAGGACATTCGCGACCGCGCTATACAGCAACCCTATACTTCGTTTCAGCTTGGGTCCAGACGCAGGCGATGCTACAAGCGCGAGCTCCGGGCTTTCAGCGTCCCTGCCAAGCACGCGCGCTCGTGCAATGCAAGCACTGTTCAGGGCCACACGCTCGCGCTCGTACCATCGGCTGCGTCTGGACCCAAGCTGAAACGAAGTATACCTCCAGGGGTTGCTGCCCTCAGTTTCCCCTACCGATCGACCGGTCCGGTCAATCTGCTTGCAGTTCTTCAAAATTGCGCGGGGCACGAGAGAGCGCCAGGCGCGAGCTCCGTGCAGAACCAAAAAACCGAGACGCGCTGTCATGCGCGAAATATCGAGGCGCTTGTTAACTGTGACACACACACACACACACACACACACGCACACACACACACACACACACACACACACACACACACACACACACACACACACACACACACACACACACACACACACACACACACACACACACACACACACATACACACACACACACACACACACACACACACATACACACACATACATATATACATATACATACACATATATATATATATATATATATATATATACAGGGTGTTTCACGAAAGGTGGACAAATTCGATATTGTGAAAACTACGCCTTGCAATAAAAAAAGCTTGTGTCTTTTTGGTCCTGGGCCAGGGGCCTATTTAGGGAAATTATTAAAGTCCGAGATAATTAAATTGTTAATTATTTTTGCGTAATTAACTTTTTTAATATTGTGTTTAAGGGGATAGTTTCAATTAGAAAATTGCTCAGCGTCATCGAAAAACACTAAGTCAACAAATTGCAGAACGATAGAAGGCACGGGAAGCATTTTACGGCTTCCTGAAAAACCGTACAAATTCGACAGGTTTTTAAGTTTCGGTTTCTTATCGGAGCGCATCTCCGCCCCGGCAGCACCGCGCCCCATGGAGGGATAGTACATCCAAATTCTGCTGCCCTGTCATCGCGCGACGCAGCAGATGCTCGTTGCACTATCTCTCCATATATATATATATATATATATATATATATATATATATATGTTTCATCTCAAATCGTGCAGGCAAAAAGGGTCGAATTTTTAATTTCGCTGAAAAAAATATATGTTATGGCGTCGTCTCTAAAAACGCAGTAGCCGCAAACGGAAAGTCCGTCAAATTTTTTGTTCTCGACTTACGAATTTTAAAAGAGGTCGCGGCGGAAAGCAGTGTTTTTCACATCCGTCGTGGGTCGGATGTTTCGCTCGATCTTCCGTCGTGGATTTTGAGTCCACATTATATAAACTTTTTTTTCAAGCACTCTGTGCGCACAGATAAAAGGCTCTAACACTATAAAATAAATTTAGGCGTTTTGCTTTTTTTCTGTAAAAATTTCAAAAACGCCCCCTCGGTCAATTGTTGACGAACTATGACAATTAAATACTAACGATCTACTTGGGTTACATCAATATTTTTTATGTTTATGGAGAGCCCAAAACACGCTATTTATAGATATTGCAAAATTATTTAGCTGCATTAAATAGCCTTTGCGGGACGTTTACGTTAATGTTATGCGAAAACCAAAACGTACCAATTTTAAAATTGATTTTCTCAAAAAACCCATTTTTTTTTCTTAAAATGTAGATATGATAGTTGTCTACTCGAAAAGCAAGTCGAGAAAGTGTATATTTTGTTTGTATGTTTTATATTTAAGCATCAATATCGTACAAAAACGTGTTTTTACGGCTTGAAACGGACTTGCGAATTGCGCGTCTTCACAAACTTGAGAATATTTTTGACTTTTTTCAACGCACTCACATAAAAATGAAATACAGTAGCTCCACCCTGTTATATATATTGATCATATAAATTTTATTACAGGCGGCAAGCTACATTGGAGCAGTTCAAAAAGAAAGCAACACTTCTTAACAGACCAGCAGGCGTCGTAAATTTTTAATGTATAGAAATCGGCAGACGTCCTATTGATTCGGGGCCTTCATTGGCCTATATGAACGTCCCGCCCTTTCGGAACCAGCAGATGACCACGACCTTTCGCGCTCGTTGTGTTAGATAGCACGGCCCGTGACAGTAAAGCGAGCAGCGCACCATGTGTCACGAGGAGTGAAATGGTATGAATGTGTTGTTGACGCGGCGAACAGTGACGGCCACCCAGGAGTAGTCAGTCAGTCAGACTATTGCAGAAGGGAAAGCAAAGTAACTGTTGCCCGGGAGGATGAGAACACCATGGCCTTACAATATCGACGGTCAACAACAGTTCTGCCTGCCGAAACAACTCCGCGTGCGAGCTAAAACCGGCGGCGCGGGACGAAAATCGCGCATGCACACGAATATGGGCCGGTTTCGTTAGGGATGTGGGAAATTTTTGAAACCAGCCATCCGTGCACGCGTGAAACGATACCGCGTATTTGCCCAAGCTTCGAACGCCCTATCCTAGAAATGGCCGTGCTCTGCAAAGTGGTTGTCCTGTGCTTGTCCTCCGTGTTTTATTCTTTCAATTTTATGTACTCTTTCTCCCTCCGCGGAAATCCGATAGCACCGAAGGGTTATCTCTTTTGGAAACAGCAGAGCCCGGAGACTAGCATCAAAAACGAGCGTGTTGGTAAATATACTTGTGTCTATTCTGCCCGGAGACGAGTTGGGTCAAAGTCAGCCTCTTTGGCAACTGTAACCGTTTGTGAAGAGTGGTCTTCTCCCGAGATGAAATGTTAGCGCCGGCTGACGTGTTTTTTATTTTAAAGGGAAGGGGAAAGAAAACGTTTTAGTAACTGCATGCAGCAACTACCTCGAAAGCTCCTCTCCCGATATGAAGCTCGAGGCATGTTACGTCTCGGTTACCTTCTCGCGCACCGCTGCTCGAAACTGTTCTTCACTTTGTTCCGCAGAGCCACGACGGATGTGCGGAACAGAGTGAAGAATAGATTCGAGCATCATCTGGACGCCATCATCCTGCCAGGCTTCAGTGTCATGGGACTGGACTCGGCGTCGGTCAGTTAAGACTTTTTTTTTAATTTTATTTCGTGTGTGTTTCTTCGCCCCGCTGAATTTTGTTTCTCGGGTGCGGTTCTGCTGAACTTTTTTTATGTTTCGTTACTAACTGTTTGTTAGCATTGTTTACTTGTTGGGTTTATTTCTTCATGGCGTAGCGGCCTGACGGTGCTGTCGAGAGCGTGTTCGCACGCATTTGGTTGTGTCCCGTTTAGGGAATGCCCGGAGGAGTTGGTTTTTGTTCTTGCCGTGTGCGGCTGAGTTTTTCTGTCTTAATTATTTTTTTTTCCTTTACGTGTCGTTGACTTCTTTGTCTGACCAGGCGTGGACCTATCGCCTTGCCACGGCTCGAACCTAAACCTTTTTACCGCAATTTCCGTTAAGATCGGAGTTGGGTAATTTTATTCTTATTCATTTATTTTTATTCCCTACCCTTCTCCGTGACAATCTCTTCGTGTGTTTCGGATCGTTTCTGTGTCATCACTTTTGTGTATTACGGAAGTGAAAGGATATTCCCTGGTGATCTGTGCGATGTGCGGTGAACAAACCCTAGCGTTTGGTTTCGGAAAGAATTGTATATAATAGACCAATGGCGTGGTGACTTTTCATGTCTTAGTAATATGACAGCTAATAGCTAGTTATGCTGTTTACAGTGAAAGTTTTATCAATCGAAAAAATACAACGTCTGTGCCTCTTCGATATTGAAGGTCTACTAGGCCTGCTGATTTTATTAGATATATTTCTCGTGGTTTCCCGCTCTTTTCAAAACATAAATAACTATTCAATACCACAAAATGCGTTTATAATTGATTACAAAACGCAGACAAAAATTCAAGAATACTTTTTTACAGTTCATAGATGCGCAAGGATTTTTTTTTTTTTTGTCTGACTTAGGTCTTGCAAAACGAAGACGGCTGTTTCCGATATTGAGGCTTAAATATAGAACACACAAACAAAATATACACTTTCTCGACTTGCTTTTCAAGTAGACAACTATCATATCTACATTGTAACAAAAAATTAAAAAAATAAAATATTTTTTTTTAAGAAAATCGATCTTAAAATTGGTACTTTTTGTTTTTCGCATAACATTGACGTAAACGTCCCGCAAAGGATATTTAATACAGCTAAATCATTTTATGATATCTATAAAGAGCGTGTTTTGGGCTCTCCATAGACATAAAAAATATTGATGTAACCCAAGTAGATCGCCAGTATTTATTTGTCAAAATCCGTCAACAATTGACCGAGGGGGCGTTTCTGACATTTTTACAGAAAAAAAGCAAAACGCCAAAAATTATTTCATGGTATTAGAGCCTTTTACCTGTGCCCACAGAGTGCTTGAAAAAAGTTAATATTATGTGGACTGAAAATCCACGACGGGAGATCGAGCAAAACGCCAATGGCTAACCTCTGACATTCATTTTCATTTCTGTGTTGTTTCAAAAGTGTCACTCCCGACACGTTTCAGACTAAATGAATACCAGGTTTTCTTTACCGCCAGCTCTGCATGATGGTCAATTTACCTCGTTTCTTCATCGGTGGTTTTGAGTTTTGATAGAACCGAGTTGGATGGACATCTAAGAATTCTAACTTTTAGTTAATGACCTGAAGGCGGCATGTACGGAATACATGTAGCGATGTAGGAGTATGGCAGATTTAGAAATAGAAACTATTTTATTATATACTCGACCACCGATTCCAATCAAGTATTCTTAATCCTAAAGTTATGTTGAACAGAAATATATTACCAGATGCACCACTCGCTAAGAGTAACTCTGTCAAATGGCAACGACATTTCAAGATTCCTCCTCCAGGTTATACTTGAGAAAATCTAATATTTATATTTTTAGGCTAATATTGGTTAAAACCGGTTACCGGTAAAAAATTAGCGGTTACGGTTACGGTTACCGTTTTTATAAATTTCAAATAACGGTTTCGTTCGGGTTATGGTTACTGAAAATATTTCGCTCCTAAACGAATTTTGGTTTCAGTTACGGTTACAGTTTGAGTCCTTGCTTGTGAGGTTTACCCCTGTGAGGCTTGCCTTCGTGGGGTTACCCTTTTGAAGGTTCCCCTTCTGAGGGTTACCCTCAAGAGGGTGGAGCGGCCTTCATCATATATCCCAAATGAAGAAGTGTACATAATAAGCCGGCTATTGTGTTCCTTTATAGTTCGCTCTCCGGCTTTCTTCTCCACTGTTGCTCTCACATTAGTGGCTGCAGAGCGAGACTGTCGGGACTGGTCACGCCCGTCGTTACTGAACCTCTCAGTGACTACAGAAACCTCAACTTAGTTCCGCGTTGAGCTGTCTGCAGAGATGTGGCACTTGGGTCCCCAAGGCATACAGGTTCTCGAGATGACGTCAATCCAGAACATTTTAAAGTTCACTTCACTGTTACTTCAATCCGCGCTTATTATATACAGTTTACTTACATACAGGTATTTCCATGACGTCGTGATGATATCCTGCAAATATAAAGTGTTTTCTCTTGTAATCCGACAAGTCAAATGTATAAGTTTTTGATGTCTCTAATGAAAACGTTCAGCCTTTCCACTCTCGTGAGGAAGGAAGACCAGCGGAGCTGTACTCGATACACTGCCGCAACGCGCACGAGCCCGTTTCCCGCTTCTTCTCGTCCGACACGCCGCCGATCGTGGATACGTCTCCGGTGAACCAGAGTCGGTCGCACACGGCGCACGTGACGCCAAACGGGCTCTCCATGGAGACCCTCCGCAACCTCGCCGTTGCACCCGGGAACTGTTCAGCCGGCGTGGAGTGCAGTTGTCGCCGGGCCTCGCGCTTGCGCTTGGCCTCCGTGGCATGATCGTCGTCCGTAGCGTTGGCCCGCCGGCACCCTTTACATTGCTGGTTCTGTTCTCGGCGGAGGCTTTCCAGACGAGCGATATTTACTTCTTTGGCAATAGAATCTGAAGCGGTAAACGGAGTGGAAGTCGAGGCGACAGCGGCTTTGCGGCGGTTGCGGACCCATTCGCGCTACTGCGTACATCGCCGCTCCTTCCGCAGCCAGTTTTCGTTCCCCGAATGGTCGCGCGGCAGAGCCATCCTCAGTCCAAACCGAAACTGATAAGAGCGTAGGAAACAGCGCGCAAAACAGATGAGGACGAATCTACACACAGGACGAGCGCTGCGCTCCTTAAGTGTGCTTCTTCGTCTGTTTTGCGCGCTGTTTCCTATGATGAATTCCCACCAACGCGCCCAACTATCCATTCTTCTATGGTAGCTGGAAAGGTTGCCGCCATCTACGAGCAACGGCGGCAACCGGGCTGGTTGTGTGCTTGGCGCCGTCGCTTATAGATGGCGGTAGCTGTCCAGCTAGTTGTGTGTCGACATGCGTTTGATGCCAGACATGATCCTGGGAAACATAGCTCTTAAAAGCTCTACTGTAAAACGTAAATTTAAAATTCGCTCAAATGTGTCGGAATCAGTTTGTGGGAACAATATCAAACCTACCGAAAAAGAAAGGCAGATCGACGTCTCGAGGCTTCTTTGCCATGTTTCATTGCAAGAACAAAATGCTGCATGAATAAAACAAACACAATTTAGACACAACCAAAACAATCTGAAATTTACACTTTTTAAGAATGCGCGCCATCTAGCATCGGTTTTCCGGTGGCTCGCTCGGAGAGCTTTGGGGAGGAAGTCGGCCAGTCGATCTCGGTGCAATCATTGGACCGTTTTCATTTACTTCACAATACCTGGTTTACGGTGGAGAGAGGGGTGGGAATCGAGGCTTACATAAACAGTCCGCAGTGATTCACGTGCTAGACTTTCCCAGCTCTCAAATTTTGTTACGCTTATCAGGTAATCACGGGAGCCAACTAAAGGGTGCCGCTTGAATCACTGAGGTGCATTTACTTAAGCCTCGTACACCCTTTCTCTTGTTTCTTCACCCGTAAACCAGGCGATGTGACGTTCATAAAAACGCGCAAGTCAGAGTGCCAATGTTGGCCGGTTGACTTACTTCCACAACGTTTCCGAATACGCTTCCCGGCATAACGCACGTCGTTGGGTAGAAATTTCTGCCTGACAGAAAAGCGGTGCCGATAACGATTTCTCTTTCGTTCTCGACTGGCGAAAAAAGATGCTATCAGCTCCACCTGGTTGCTAACTGGTTAATATTACCCTTGGGAGATCGTGCAACTAAATTGCATCTGGTCCCCATTTCATAATGCAGCCTTACCACAATCAGCACCAAATAAAAAACCACAAAGTAGACGAGTCTGAGTTTGATGTAGACAATCACGTGATTCATCATGGTCTTGCTTTCCTGCGCATAAAACAAATAGTTCTCTGAGTGACGCGAACTGTTCGATATGATGCAATATAAAGCGACCCGTTTTGTTCAGATTCTATTATATTACATGGCGGAATACAAAACTGTTTATGGCGTTTTGGTCAATCGTGAAACATCGTTTGGCCGCTGAGGGCTGAAGGAACTTAGGGCGTGGAGATTCCCCGAGAGTCTTTTTACCCCAGCCAATCAGATTGCAGCAATGGCTGCCACAATATTTCCATCGACACTCAGAAGCGTGAAAACTCTGACCTCAAAGCAAGCCAAAAAATAATATCAACACCGGAAAGTGAACCCGAGTTGCGGCAAGCAGACATATCCCAGCGAAAATCATGAGGTTTCTAACTTGGACAGCTTAAGAAGCCCACGAGTCTGCTTACCGTGTTCACGCTTCGGGATTCGCCGTTTAGAGTTGGTAGACTAATGCGGCAATTTGAATGACTGCCGGGCAATACTCTGCTGCTCAGGGCTCGCCACGCACTGCTTTGCTTGTATATAGGCGGTTCTTGAGCGCTATTCAAAGGTCTAATAGCGGTAACCGTTTTTTATTAACTATAATCCCGATCAACTCTATAAACTATAAAATGAAATTTTGGTTAGAAAACTAGGGTTTCCTTAGTCTCGATTTGAGCATAAGCGCACCCATAGCTCAAAACTGGAGCCTAGTCCGTTCGTGAAACACTCTGATAGAGAGCACACCTTTGGAAAATGCTCGCTTCATTACTTACAAAAAGCTTAAACCCTTTTTAAATTATCATTAAAATAATGTGTCGTTTTGAAAAATCTCTCACGTCCTGTAATAATGACCGATCCAGAAATAACACCAACTCTCGCATGGGCGTCCGCAGAATTTCTTTTGGTGTGCATTTCTTTATTAAGGCGAAAGACAAACTTGTCCTACCACGCGAAAAAACGTCGGCGTTGTGCCCGAAATATGGTCATAAAATTACTTAATCAAGGACGCGCCGCTCAAGGTCAAAGCGGACGCGCCTCAGCAATAAAGCACAAAGAGAAGCACAGCAATGGAGATACTTCGTCACGGAAGGTAGCGGGGGTGCTCAAGGTCACAGCAGACGCGCCTCAAAAAATAAACACAAAGAAAAGCACAGCAACGGAGATCTTCGTCACGGAAATTAGCGGGGGCGCTCAAGGTTAACGCATATGCTTCGTCACAAAAAGGTAGCACGGGCGCTCAAGGTCAATGCGAATGCGCCTCACAAATTAAACACAAAAAGGAGAGCATTACGCAGATGCTTCGTCACGGAAGCCGTCATGAAGCCGGAGGGGTTTGCCGCTCCTGCGCAGTGGGGAAGCCTGATGTCATCGCCGGAGCGCCGTGTGGAAAAGCAAGACGTGGCTTGCTGCTTGCAGCAATGCGCTGCGAGTGCGAATGCTTTCGCATTCCTACACGTAAGCCGATTTTTTTAGACGGGAGCAACCGTAAATTTAATATACAGGTTTTATACAGGAAAATAAGAGTAACGTCGAACTGTCAACTTTGAGAGTGTTGCTTTAATAAACATATTGGCTTCAAGAGTCAGCTTCTTGTTAAACGAACTGCCGATATTGTCGTTCACATTTCATAACTCTAGACAATCCGTCCGGAGTGTTTCTTACGATTTAAAATTTATGCAATGTAGATTTGATGCCCAACACTCTTGTTCTTTTTTTCAAAACTCGCAAAAGCTCATATTCATCAGACTGCGCACTTTGACATTGTTCTTTAAGCCGCACTCACAGAGGTAATACAACGTACAAAAAGACAGCCTCAGGTCACTTTCCGGGCCGTCTTGCTTCATTGTATGACCATCCTGTTACATTGGTGATAAAAATTAAACTGTCTGAAGACATGTTGGAAGCATACTTATATGTGAAGCAAACATGTTTTGAACATGCCTGAGGCGCATATAACTTTTGTTGCCATCTGTACAGCGAACATCTTGTCTTTTGTATGATGTATGTGCAGTGTGAAGCAGAATCTGTTTTTCCATACATAAATATGCTTTAAACACGTACGTACAAAGTTTATGTATAACCAATGCAGTACTGCGTAAAGTGCTAATATGAAGCACTTAAGCTGTTGTACAAAGTAAATAAGAGGTTATCTACTTCAAGTAAAGTAGTAAGTGCACCAGGCGCAATGTACTTGAAGTAAATTATTGTGCACTTTCAATGTAAAGTAAAAGTACTTTTTATAAAATCTTTGATGATGCGTTTTCACTCTCCTTTACAGTGTGCTTTAACTGGTATTCGTTGTTTCCGGGGTAATCAACACTTTATCAGTTATTTTCGGAACTAGCGGCGAATACTGGATCGAGTCAATTGGCCACGGAGTAGTTGTTTTACTCCCGCAGACTAAACATTTAAAACAATTACCCTATAAGGCACGTATTTATATCGGTCTTATAGCCTCTTAAAAAAATATGTCGTTTTCAAACAAAAATGCGCCATCTTGTTTTCTTTTGTTAGATGTTGGTCAACTCGTGAACTCGAGCTCAGAAGTTCTGCCTAGTGTAGAGAAAGTCATGGATGCGAGCGCGTGGTTCTTTTTAGAATTTTATTCCACCGAGTCACTCCCCACACAAACGGAGAGACGCGTCGTCTGCTTCCGTTTCTGGTGAGAGTAATTAAAATATCACAACCCAGTATTTCCTCAGAGTTGACACAGCATCGTTCTGTAATGCAAAACTAACAAGACCAAATATAAAAAAATGTACTTTGAAGCCAAGAACATAGTGCTTTTCTCAGAAAGTTTTTGAAAAAATACGTTGAGTGAAGTACAAGTACGTAGTCAAATAATGTACTACAAGTAATATTCAAGTTTGCCACATCTACTTGAAACTCCACTTTAATAGGCTTAAAGTACTTCTCCAACCTATGCCAATGTGAGAGGGCCGCCATACGAAAAAACAGGCGTAAGACAGATTGTCTTTTGTAAGATGTTTTGGGAGTGTGTGTCCTCTGCAGGGGGCGCACATTTCTACGTTGATAGCTGATTGTTAGCGCCACCTATGACAGCGTTTGCGTTGCGTCTTAAAATGAAGCGCTAGGGCGCCTCCCTGCGACAGTGTTTCTTGGTCTCGCTCCCGAGTGAAGGATTGGAACCTTGATCTTTGAAAACCTATCCGCGCCCAGCGTTCCTTTGTGTGTTATTTCACTCACGTCATTAGACCCTCTCGAGTTGCTCGGAGCTCGGATTCCATCGTGTGTCCCGGAGTTGTAAGCTGCATCGGCGGCAACGCATTGCCATGTTTAATTCTTCATCGGAGCTGGAATATTTATCGAGAATGCGTTTGCGGTCTCGACGGTTCCGAAATCGCTAGAGGAGGACCTTCACCAATGCCAGTAATTGATAAAATCTACATGATAATTAGATATCGTTTCCCTTATTACCAGATGCCCCTTTGCTAGCCCGCAGATTCAGTAGACGTGCAAAGGTTGAGATGATTGCGGTGGTTTTCGTCGGTGCATGAAAGAATTTGTGTTCTCGATTTCCAGGTCACCGGAAAAAAAGTAAGTGCCGAGTGTGGCTCCGACTATTTTCTAAAGCGCTGTGATCGGGTAAGCCAAATTCATACGAAAGAAGTGTTGGCCACCATACCGCATGTTTTCGCCAGTCCAGCCGTGTTCACCGAACAATGTCCCTTAAAGGAGCTGCACCATGGCGGCACTGTCTTGTCGCACGCTTACAATAACCACAGTGACCGCGGCCTAAGAGTGTGCCACCGAAACATTTCTCTGTGAATACCCGTGGAATCCCGAGGGCTACAGATGCCCCCTTGCACCGCCCTTCGGAAGTGAATTACCCCTTGTATTTTTTGCATCCGAAGACACAACAATCCGCTTCATATTTTAACATTTAGACTTGTAGAGTCAGCGGATTTGAGCCAGAAAACGGAGTGCCATGGATTTTTTCGCAAAGGTGTATTCAGATAACGCATTTATTAGACTTACATTTTGTGAGTTTTGTGTCAGCCAGACTAAAACAACGACTCCGCGGCCACTTGACTTGATATAATGATCGCCGCCATTTCGAAAACTACGTGACACACCGTGGGCTACCCCTGGTAAAATGAATGCCAGTTAACAAACACTGTAATGGGAAGTGTAAGGGCATCACCAAAGATTGTATAAAAAGTACAGGTATTTAATATTGAAAGTGAACAATACTTTACTTCAAGTACATTGCTCCAGGTGTACTTACTACTTAAAGTGCATAATCTATCACTTACCTTGTACAACACTTGAAGTACTTTTTATATGAACTTCACGCAGTACTGCATTGGTTATACACAAATTGTCTAACTACGTGTTCAAAGCATATATGTGTCCTCAGAGCTGCTGGATCTGCTTAAGTGCGCGTACCTCAAAGAGGCTTTCAGGTTTTGTTTCACGTGGTGCCATCTGTGAATATCAATGCCAACCAAAAGGTTTGGTTCCGATTTTTACCAGTCGACGGGAAGAAGACTTTTTTTTTTGCACTTTTACTATGAATTAACACTAACAACGTTTGAGTATCCCAAATCTCACTGGCTAAAGACACCACATGTTTTTGAAAATTTTCGTTGATCTCCAGTTATTGGCCTATATCTGTACGACTTTCGTTACTCAAAGGTATCCCAATTGGGATACCTCAGAGGTTGGGATGCCTTTGAGGAAATAAAGTCTCATCTGATCTGACCAGCAGCGCTTTAAAACACTCTATATTGGCTCGTCTACCCGCACTAAAACATGTTTCTGAATAGCTCCTAGGGACACTCAACTGGTACAAAAATATATTAAAAGCTTGAATTCCACACTCACATCACAAAAATCCCGGAACAAAAACGTGTTAGCGCAGTTCTAACGATGTGAGAATCAATATCAGTAAGGAGCAATTCCTAAATGTTTTTGTTTCGTTTAAAAAAAGTTTGACCTGGTATAGATTCACGTTGAAAGACTCAATTAGTGAATAGCGATACACATCTACTGCTCTATGTTTTTTTTTTTCTCGTGTGTGGGAAATTGCGGGGCGGGGTTAGACAGCATAGATATCCTGTCTTAGCAATTTATATGAAAAAATTTAATACTTACTAGTGTAGTGTATTACTTACTTTCTGCGCCGCAATGATGACGTAGATTGACATGAACAGAGCCACCGCCGAAAAAAGTATATGGATTTCTTGGTAAAGGTCCTCAAGATTCCGGTGCGACTTCCGAACTACATATCGAAGTCATGAAAACGGCTTCAGTTACAACACACTTTAATGCACTCCTTTGGAGCATACTAGGAACAATCAACGCTGTATGCTGTAAACTGGAGCTTCAGCCATAATTATGTTAGGATTTCCTCGCCACGAGATGAGAATGATGAACATAAAAACAGTATCGTCGAAACAACCAGAGTTGTAAATACCGTAAAATGTGGTGTGCGTACCCGCACCCTACAAATGCTGCATCTCCATATTTTTATTTTTATTTTATATTGCTATTTTGTTTTCTTTTAAGAGTCCTTTATGTATGTAGCAAATTTTAAACACGCTTGTTTTGGTATCCGATTGCATTGGAGATCGAACTAAGAAAGCTGCGGCCTCCTATCTGTGTCCTTTCTTTAAGTAGCTTAAGTAGAATCACTTCGTAAAGTTTCCATTCAGTCTTGAACTAATTTACACCGCCTGTCGACACGACCTCAGACCCACCTTTTGCAATTCCGAACAGTATGCTTGCAGCGCTTGAAAGCTGGAAGTAGACAGCAGGGTGAGTCGAATGTTATCATCCCAGAATAGGAATTTTTTAGCGGCTCATACATTTTATAGCCACGGACAGCATTAAAAAGTGAGGAAAGATCTTCGGATGCCACGCGCCCAGCATGAGATTCCACGCTTCGATGACTCATCGGCGTCTCGCAACCCTCAAGTGTGAACGAGCAGCCAGAACACAAAAAAAAATCAACCGAGCTCTTGTTGGAGGTTAGGGCATTGGAATAAGAGGCCCTTACCTTTTAATTATGTCCATGGCCCAATGGGCAGAGACAGGGTTAAAGCGGCAGAAAGGTCCTTCAGTTGTCCCGCCTCTAGAGGGAGCTTCCTTCCTTCGATAAAGTTGCAGTATCTCGTGAGCTTCGAGCCTACACGCGCACCCAGAGCATGACGGAACGAAAAAGCGCGTGCTTGAGACCGCAGGTAAGAAAGATGCACCCTGCCATTCTCAACCTGCCAGTGACTGAATAACGGTGAGTCTCTTGGGAAGTACCATGAGCGGTGGGGTCGTTGCGTGTATTTCTTACGTACCGTGTGATCATCTAAGCAACTCAGTAAGAAATAAGCACAACGCCGAAGTACTGGAACAAACAATTATTCTCGTTAGGCACCGAAAAAAACAAGTATTCGGCGGGAACACGAAGGGCGGATGAAAGGTTGGATCAATGAATGTCATTGGCTACACCCTTCATTACCGGCCTTTGCTCGCTTAACCTATCCGGAAACGAATTCTCATGACCAGTGTTGCCAGATATTTCTCCGACTAAAAAGGAGGTTTAGGTCTCTAAAACTAGAGTTGAACTGAGAAAGGTTTGCTGACGACTGCGATGTTCTCAACTTTCAGTAATTTCAAGATCAACGATTCATTTGATGAAAATTGCTGTAAATTCGGTAAATGGAGTGAAATGTTCCAGTTCGTAAATCAATAGTAAAAAATGCAAAAGCAATCAGGATGAGGAACAAAAACAATGTCGATTGATTCTAAATTCCGCATACAAGGTTACAAGGATGGTATGACGTCTGCCACAAAATACGCCCGTTTTCAAAAGTCCGTCAAGCAACAATGGCGGTCGCCATTGCTTGGGAAAGGAGATTGCGATTGGATTTGAGACCTGGCCGAACACTGACTCACCGCTTTTGTTCGATACATGTTCCGAGGATGGGATCAAGCAATGGCGGACAGGCGTTGGCACGGACTTTTGAAAGGGGTCTTTGAGCAGAGTTGCCATTTTGACAAACCATCAAATATTTCGAAAAGAAGCTTTTTTAGAAAGAAAATGGATTTTTTGAAATCGACAGGGGAAGCTTTAAGCATAAAAACCTCTAAAGCATCAATCGCGACACCCACACGAAAAAGAAGTGTCACAAATTTTCAAGAGAAATGAATATCAAACTGAGTGCGTGCCTTAGTTTTTTTTTTATAATATTACATAGCTTTATTTGTTGTATACAAATTGATCATGTACACAGGCGCTCAATTATGCACTCTTTAAAAGATGCGTGGCCACAAATTCCGCCCAGACATAATAATTCCAGAGCTTAGCAATACATATTCTTGCGAACACTGCCACGCACAGCAACAACTTAAGAAACGCTGGTCGTGGATTATTGTAGTCCAAGTTCCTTGTTTCGTGATTCCTTCTTCGGAGTACACATCCGCTAATATCTCATTGGCAGCGGGGATGCTCTAAAATAGCCACATCTTTTATTTCTTGAATTAACACGAAACTTTAAAAGAACATAAAGTGCCAATACCTCTAAAAAATTCTGTGAAAACAAATTGCAACAATTACGCCGCGATATTTATATCAGGTGGAGTTAACGATTCGCTCCAGGATCCACTCGCAGACGGGACTCCCTTTGCGGAGGTGCAATGGAGACAGTGTCGCTTGTGGTACTGGCGGTGCGCCGCGAAGCCGCTTGTGCGGGTGAGGCAGGTGGGTTAATATTTTTAATAAGCTATCCGCAGACTGTCGCCGCAAGGCGGCGAAAAAGGGGCTCTGGATTGGCTAACACGCGCCCCAGTGACACACCCGCCGTCCCCCACTCCGCCTCCGAAAGAGGCGACCCCTCGCAGACCGCTCACTACTACTGAATCGGTTTGGCTTCCAGACCGAACACGGTCGCGAGTCAACTGTTTCCGTGTCGCAACATCCGGTGCGTCTGGTCTGCCGTCTGATACCAGCTGCTAATCACGCGGAAAGACTCGCAGCGTCGTGTGCTAGCCCTTTAACCCGCAGATCAACAATATTGTAGACCTAAGTAAAAAGGACTCTTAAATAAGACGGAATCTAAACACAAACACACGCCACTAAATTTAGCTTTTTTGAGACACATGATCTTCATTATAGTTGATAAAACTATTACCAGACGGCTCAAGCTGCTGCTTCAGTGGTCAAAAGCGCGCGTTGTGTCATTATCTGGCGTCCTGCGTGGTGGCCGCATTCTGGGTGCTGTGGAAAGCGTTTATCTCAGGTAAGCAAATTCATATTTTACACCTTCGTAAAAGCATGCATCAGGTACACCGTATAGAAATATAGTCATGTTTAGGTGCGTGAAACACTCGCAAGTGGTCCGTGATCATAGTCGACAAAATTGTTGAGCTGCCAGTTCAGGGCAAAGAAGCCCACCTCATGCTGGTATAGCGAAAGTGTGGCAGGCGTGCCCCTACGGCTTTGGTATTGGAAGTATTTATCGACAATAGACCTCGTATTAAAATTAAATTGGTTCGTAATATTTAGGTGTACATTTCATGTCCTAAGCACTTAAAAAAAACTTAAAAGCGCTGTGTAAGTGATTATTTTGTGTCTTTATGTGTGTGTTCGCGCTTGCGACTTTAGAGTATCTGCTTCTCGAGTGCGCTGTTGCTTTATGTCCTAGTTCCCGCATGGTTTCTTGGAGATGATTTTGTGCAGCAGGTAATGTTCATTTAGAAATAACACTATGTTTATTGTTTTGGATGCAATTCATGAGTAATTTTCTTTTTGTAGCCATGGACAAGACTACGTTCTACGGGAAACCCAGAGCGGAACGAGGGGTAGCCCTTGTCCCGCTGCACCCGAGTGGTTCGGAGCTTGACTCAAGCGATGACGACGCACCTCCTGAAACATTAGGTGCGGACGCGCCAGAGAGGTCCGCAAGCAAAGACGAATGCGTGACCACAACGTTTGCTTCGAATGCGGGAACCGGTTCATCGCGTCGTAAATGCTCGCTCACAGCTGCATGCCCCTGCCCTCCAAAAAGAAAAAGAGCCGTAGCCAAGCGCTCGTTCGAGTTCCTGTTCCTGACGACGATTAGGATGAGGGACCACAGAGTCCGACTAAGGGTCGGGCCAAATCAAGGGAATGGAAAAGAGCTGACATCCCCAACCTACAAGCTCCAGAAAAGGTCCAAAGTCCACAAAAGGTCTACAGGAGAGCATATGCCCTTGGTTCTCCGTCCAGAAACCAGGCCAGGGGCCGGCGTGCTCTCTGCCACAAAGGCGTGTCTGGCTTCAAGCATGTCAAATGCGATGTGTTTGTATGTCTGAAGGGCGGGAACAAGTGCTTTGTCCCTTTCCATCAGCCTTAAAATTGTTTGTGACTGCCACTGGGGGGCCCAGGTTTCATGCTAACATCAGTGCAGTCCCGCTGACTTTGGCCCGTAACTTTACCGCTAACCGGCAGATCAACAAAATTGTCGACCTCTTGTATCGAGTTTAGTTTTTGGTGAAACAGTTTCATATTTATTCTGGAATGCATTAGCGTGTTGCGGAGAAAAATTAATGGTACAAAAAATTATAGTCTCACTGTTTCTTATCATGCCAGTAAAAGGGCTAGAGCACATTCAACTTTCGCCTGCAACACCCGTAGACGCGACCATGAATGCTGCGCTCTAGCCTTCCATAGTGCACGAGCAAAAGTCCAATACAATTGTCTGTTGGCGTCTGTCGATGCGCTCTATAAGGAGTATTCACTGGGTGCCATATTTGTGGGTGCTCTTTAGAGCGCATGCTCAGAACGAGCCCACATTAATAGGTTACTAAGACCGGCAGTCTTGATGGTGTGGAATGCACGTTGCAAAAGAACCATGGAAGCTTGCCATCAGCACGCACTCGGCAGTCTTGCACACAGCTATGACCGCCAGTGAATACTTCCTATAAGCGTACGATAGCGCTAAAACGAAAACAACTCAACAAATTATATGTACTTATTTTTTAGCATTTCTGTTCTTGTTTGTATTTTTTTTCCGAGCGTGCGCAAGTAAGATGGGTGAGCGTCATGGAGCACAATGGAAGCACAAACCAAAATCGTTTACTTTAACGAACCAGGTGCGCTGCTAAAACTTAAGAGCTACAGGTCCTCCGACGCGAAACTACGGCCCACCCGTCATTCATCTAGTCGGTCACCGTGTGCCATGAGAGAAAATGTACGGCTTGCGGGGTTTCGATCTGGAGAGCTTTTGCCATTCGTAAACTTATATTATAAACATGGTTGACTTCATAAAGCGTCATAAAAATAACATTATTTGTGTGTTATTGGCCGCAAACGGCGCACGCACCTCTTCAAGTCCCTTTCCATTCTGACGGCTTGTAGCTGAGCTAGTTTGCTCATTGCTACATATAGTGCCAGCTGAAAATAAAGGAAGGATTAGAGAGAGAGATAGCAAAAGCATGCACATCGCTGGACTGGCAGCTGTTAAATAGGATCCTCGTTTTCTTCATTAATTTTGCTTTTCACTTCCTTTTTTCTTTATCTACATTTAGATTACATTTAAGTTGCTTGTTTTGGACCTCTTCCTCCTCTTCTCATCTTATCATCGACCCCACTTCCTCGAGCTAGAAGGTCGCTCTAGAAATTCTGGAGGCCCCTGCTAGGGCCACTAAATGAGCTGCGCATAGAGTATCGGCACTCTGTACCCCGACATTGTTGTGGGCGCCGGCATTTTGGGACTTGTGCAGAGCAGACGCAATTGTCGATCGTCATGATTCAAAAGTGCGACTTCCTCAGCATTAGATTCGGTGGTAGGAAGCTCATGTAATATTGATTCTCTCTGTAGCGAACTGTTAAATCGTTTGTGGAGTTTGGAAAAGTGGAAAAATGTTTCCTGTGATTTCAGATAAAGCTTCAAATAACTGGCAACCATGATTTTAAGGCACAATATGGCCAAGTGTCGTGACTCTAAAGCGTTGCTTACTTACTGGCACTAGCCCTTGCTATTGACGCAAAGGCGAACAATTTTGTGAGTGCGGCTTCCATCGCGCTACACCACTCGAACATTGTCTATCTCAGAGGGGCAGCACCCATGAAGGAAAAATGAATGACGAAGTAGATGGCTTGGTTATAAGAGGAGAAGATGAGGAAAACGCCTCATAATTAAATTAAATGTAATGTAGATGTAGGTAAACAAAAAGAGGAAGCGATAAGCAATATAGATGAAAGATAGCATTTTAATAAACACTTGCTAGTCCAGCAGTGTGTATGCCTTTTCTGTATCTCGCTAATCCTTCCTTCATGTTCAGCTGGCACTATATACAGGGTGTTTTTGTAAGCTTAACAGATTCGCTTAAAAAGAGCGGTGATAGCTTCCTTATACGGTTTGTGCAGGAGATTTATACCGCCAGCGGACATAGTACAGGGAGTTAATCGTAACGATCAGTCAACTAATTAAGGGAAATTGGTAATTAACTTTTTAATTCTCGAAAACGGACATATGGTTTCAAATATAAACTTGCTGGGCGTCATCGAAGAGTGCTAAATCAACTATTTTTAGAAAGATATAAGGCAGAGGCAGCACTTTCCCGCGTACCGTAATAACGGTCGATTGGCACGCGTTTCTATTTTTCGGTTTCTCTTCGCAGCTCATCTCCGCACCCGCGGTCCTTCTCCCCAGTGGCCGAGACGCGCAACACATGAGCTCCATACTTCCCTCCATCCTACGAAGGAGGCGAAGCTGTGGCTTCGCGCCGCGATCACCAGGCAGCAGGACTGTGGCAGCAAAAATGCGCTCCGAAGAAAAACCGAAACCTAGAAACGCCCCCAAACTGAGTGCGTTTTTTTAAGGCCGCGGTAAAATACTGGCCCTGCCTTATAACTATCTAAAACAATTTGGATTCGTGGTTCTTAATAAAGCCCAAGAAGTTTCAAATTAGAGCCATATCTATTTTTCCTAATTCAACAGTTAATTGACACATTTTAGATAATTAGCCAACCTATCGTTTCGATTATCCATTGTGCTATATCCCCATGGCCGTATAACTCACCTGCAGAAAACGCATACGTTTAGCTTTCACACCTCTTTTTAAAAATATCTGTAAAAGCTTAAAAAACACTGTATAGACCTTTACATGATTGTATTTTTAATTAAACTGCCCTGAAAGGTCTATTGAATACAGGCGAACTGAGCTAAAAGTTGGAATAAACTGGGGCGCCTAATTTCGGGAAGTACAAGTTCATCTGCTGCGGCCTCACTCTAGTTGTGGCGCCTTCGCTGAGATTCAATTTTTTTTTCTCTCTGAGTAGTGTTGAAGAACAAAAAAAAACACCTCCTTACGTCAAAATTTTCCAGATTCAACACCGCAAGACAATCGAAAGTGCCAGATTCGTGCCACTATTGCTAGAGTACGCGTCTTTTATCTCGGGGTGAAGACGTAAAAATATCTGGCGTCCCGACGTTTTTTTGTTTTTTTTTGTTCTTTCTTCTTTTTTATGTGAATTGCGTGAAATGGCGTCTCTTGGCTCATGCTCGTATTTCTTAGCCTTGACCTGTGCTTCCAGGGCGTTAGAAGTTGTTGTTGTTTCTTAGTATTTTTCTCGTTATCGCATTCTGTACCAGAACAGGCACGCTTCTACATTTAAGGCAGTTGGAGACGCTCGATTCCGTACTACACAAAACAAGTCCTAACAATTCTTTTTTCGCAGCGCCGCCTGGCGAGCGCAGGAGGCCTATGGGGTGGGCGTACAGGCAAGCACAATTCTAGATGAAATAAAGATAATATATTCTTACAAGAGGCAGCGTCAGACTGTTGTATACACTCTAACAAAAAGGTGTACTGCTTACACCCCTTGTCACATATAATACACTCCAAAAGTTCAGTTCGACGTGCAGCGAACTAACGTCAAACTGATGGCTCCAACTTTTATGCCAGGCTTGATGACGGTGCAACATAACATAATAACTACTGAAGTATGGAACAAAGTCTAGAGAAAAAAAAACGCTAAAGTTTTGCAGTAGGGCCAAAAAAAACTTTTTTTATTGCAGTCAGTGACGCCAAATTAGCTATTTAAATAAGTTGTACAACTCGGATATTAAGCCGCTCATGAAATTTGAAACCGTCGGTTCAACTCAGTGTGCTCTATGTCAAACTCTAGTTTTAGGGTGTATTATATCTGTCAAGGGGTGTAAGAATACACCCTTCCTTGTAGTGCGTATCGCCTTTTGTTTTTTGTTTTTTTACTGTTCTGCTCTTATTTTGCTATTCTTCGTTTAACGCGTGGCTTATCACCCCAACGCTGTGTATAAAAAGGATGACTTCAAACTAAACCAGGCAGCCGTGGTTGGTCTGCCACCAGACGCCTGTATTTTTGACAACGGGCCAGTGTCACGTCAAAAGTTTGGCGAAGGGTTTCAATACTGACCTCTTCAGTACTCTGGACGTGCGTGACGCCTAAAATCAATTGCCCTGAATGATGCGTTATAAAAACTGCCTGGCATCAGCATGCACTGCAGTCTGTTTGCTATAACCGGTTGCCGTTTGGGATATCTTGATTACCGGCTATCTTTCAGCAGAATATA